>WOGO01000092.1:0-32118 GCA_015342085.1 Leptinotarsa defecta
AAGCCAGCGAAATATTTCATTTTGTTAAAAAAAAAAAAAGCATAATTCTGCAAAATTAGGAATATCTGGTTGCAAGAAAAAATACAGCTTGCGGTTGACAGAAAATATATCAAAACTGAGATAGACATGTACATATAATATATAGAGTATGGGACTACTTTACCATGAGGCGTATCATGTGAGTCGCTGTCTGCCAATAATATTAGGCTGCGTCATTGTTACGTAGAAAGCAGGAATTGTAGTAACAAAATCATATGTCAAATAGTTTTTGAAAGATATGCCATGAAGTCGTTATCATGACTACTTCCATCAGTTCATATAAATATAGTTTCTTCGGCCTTCATCTTGTAATTGCGTTCATCCTCCTATTAAAGTGCATAGCATGCAATTGAATGTAGAATAGCTGCTGTCCTGCCCTTGTCGATACCATCGTGTAATAAACTACAACTTCAATAATCGATTAAATAATCAGCATTCTGTCAACCACACTCCGTAATTCATTTTGCTTTCTGTACCTCGAATTGATACATGTAGAATTGCGTTCAGAATTATGTTCTATGACAAGAGAACTTATATGAGGTTTCACAAACTTGAGTAATAAATTCTTCATGTAAGAGATTATGTTCAACTTGAAAAATATATCCAGTAGATAAATATTTAATTATCTTTTGAATGTTATGATGCATAGCACAATTGTACATGAAAATACTATACATAATGTGAAACACAATATTAATATGGTGCATACTTTAATTTTGTAGCTTTCACGAGTTGAATAAAAAAAATTGATGTTCATATACGTGAATTATTCTAGTTTAAATATTTTTTTATATAATTTCATCTAGTTATGAATTGCATGTTAAAAGGTAGGACCTCATTGATCTTTAGCACACACAAGTTTCAACTTATGATGCAATTTCCAGTTTCCATGACAAAAATTATTAAACACGAGTCAAATCATATTACTTTCAACTTCTATACAGTACTTGAATATTTTCACATGATCACACTGTTCTCCAACTTGTAGAATTGTAGAATTCTTGCAAAGATTACTTGCAAGAATTCTACAATTAAACAAGTCCTGATTTTGAGACATCATTCATTCAAATTTAGTTTCTGAAGTATTATATTTTTGAAACGTTTCAAAAATAAATGGTAACAATATCCAACCATCCCTCTAATTTCGAAAGACTTGCATGTATCTCAAAGTACAATTCTAGGGGTTAGAAATGTGGCCACCAGGTTGATGTGACATTATTTTTTGTATATCTGTCACATAAACTAACAAGACCTCAGTAAAACAGGTCAAATAGTGGAAATTTCTACATAATTATATGAAATCAACACTGACTTCTAATATTTTTTGTTAGGAGCATCTAAGGTTAACAGGACATAATGTTAAATTATCCGCCTGATACCTAAAGAGAAATTATATATTAAAACTAGATTTTTTTTATTAAAAATATAACAACAGAGTACAGTTCAACACAGTTAAGACACTATAAATATAAAATATGTTGTTATTCTCCCTAATCAGAAAAAATGCTGGTCTCGGGATTCATAAACATTCAACATGACAAGTGAAACAAGAAAACCACTAAAAAGCTTGTAGTAACGTATCAGACATGTGTCTCGAGGCTCAGCCATTCTTTTAAAATATTGATGAACAAACTATTATAGTCTGGCAACTCACGTATATAAACAGGAAAATAAATATTTCTAAATAACAATGAGCAGAGAAAGAGTTGGTGCAGTTTATTAAACTATATTTTATATTTTGTGTACCTGTTTAACTTCAAGGGCCAAAAAAATGTTAGGTAAATTATTCAGTATACTACATTTGCGATATATTTGCAGAAAGATGTTTTCGTTATAGACCAAAAAGAGTAAAAAAAAAGAGGAAAAATCAGATTGAAATGATTATATCCAGTTGACTTTCAATTCAATCATTCAAATTCATCCGGAAAACTTGGTTTCCATCTATCTCATGATCATTCACTGCCTACTATGCCATTGTCTGATTGTCTACTGTAGAGCTGATGGCCATTATATAAGTTACTCAACGAGAGATACACCACCAACTAGAGTGGTTATGGAGGACCATTTTCTCAAATAATTTCAGGCTGTTCATGTCAGCAATTTCAGGAAGACTCGTGGAATTTTACCCTTCAGGATATACTAGTATGTGGAAATCTTCTTCTAGAGACCGAGTGAGTACCTACATCTCTTCTTCAATGCTACGTGGAATATTGAAAATAATAAAGATATTATGCGTTTTATTTATTATAGTTATACAGAATAGTTATTGATTGTTTAAACTTGTGAATGCTTTCCTTGTAAAAATGTTCATTTATACCGATTTGGGATTTAATCGACAGCTGTTGGTCAACCAAAAGCACCTAGTTATAATTACATTGGAAGTATGATTTTTCATAGACATTTTCATATTATATATTCCTGTTTGTTGGCCTTCACTGAAAACCAATCTCAGTGTTTCATGTTTAACTAGTTTTTTGTTCCTTGTTCGTTAATTCAATAATATTTATGCTACATTTATGAGGGTAGCGAATCGCGTTGCAAACTTTCATATTTGAATTATTATATATTCATATTTCTGCATCTATTATGTTTGATTTCCTATTCCTATATAAGTATATTTATTGGCTAGCACTATCTCAGTTCACATAACTATAGAACATCTTAATTTTTCAATCAGATCTCAAGAACACGAATCCATGCTTTGATTGTGATGTTGACAATATTTTTTTATCACTTTTCGTTTTTTAAAGTATTCCATAGCCTACCAGAAAATAATTACTTTTATTTTGAGTAATTCATTTTCTAGTACGTATCTCTCCTCGATAGTCTTCAGGCACAATATATATTCTAAGTTGAACGTGTACATGTATACAAAACTGACATTCACATATTTAAAAATTCATCTGTGATATATTCACTCAATGTTTTTTTAAATTTTGCTATATTCTCTATATAACTGAACAAATCAAATAATTTGTAAGAAAACTGATAAGTGTGAGTTTTGTTATGTTGCAAGTCTGGAAAGGACTGTTGAAGCTTATATCATTATGAGTTATGAAAGGCGTTTCTCTCCACCATGGTCGTGTCATCAGCTATTAAATTCACTATCAGAAGATAAATATAAAGGGATGGTAATATTGACTGAAAATACGTCTTCTTGATACATGGTTATATAGTCCCATCAAAATTATTGATGTCATAATTGATGATGAAAAATAAATAGACATCGAAAATAGTTTCACCAATTGTCAGTTCCTATAATGTTTGCCAGAGATCTGAAGCTGTTTAGACCTACAGAATCCATTGATGATCAGAAAAGATGATCTTGATAGATTATATTTTTGATATGTTACTAATAACCTATTTGCAAACGTGAACAAACACTATGCTATTTCGTTTTTGAAAGTCAGTAAAAAAATTAATACATCATATACATCGGAAATTATTTTTGATGAACAAATCAGGTTTGTTGATCATATTAATTTGATAAAATTTGCAATTGTTCAGGATTCTCTTTAAAATTATCATTTATTTTTAGTAATATCATATAATATTCATCAATTCTGCAAATTATTTCATTTGCAATTTCATCATATAAACTATGACAAGCCTACATCAATCGAAAGATCACTTAAATTATCAAATGATAAAGACATCTGCATATTTGGTATCTTCTATAACACTGGTTGAACTGGACTAGTTGGGTACAACTACCCAAATAGGTGCTTCAACAATAAAATTTTGATAGTATTAGATTATATTTTAGATTGTAAGTACTGTAATATTTTTCATTATAAACTAGCTACTTCCATTTTAGTGTGTTGTAAGGGGACAATTTCGAAGTTATAATAGCAAGTTGGATTTTATAACTTCTACCTTTATATACAGATGTTATGATTTTTTGGTTGTAGTAAGAATATTATTGTTTTTGTGGTAGTTATTATATCATTATTGTAGTGTGGTTTACCTCATAAATAAATAAATTTAATCATTATTCATGTACATAGAGATGGTTACTAGTAAATTAATCGAAGAGTTTTGACTTCACATCTCGAAAACATTCAATGAAGTCAGATTTAGCACCGAGTATACCACATAAAAACCGATTCAGGTTCGCCCCTATACCTTTTTCAAATCTCTTGTGAGAAAATTGTTAATAAGCGGGTAGTTGAAAAAGCAAAAGTACTGATATGATTTCCACATTACATCACCAGAGTGAAGAAAATGTTTTTCCAGTGGTTGCAGCCTCATTGACATGACCTTTTTGAAACTTCTCAGTAATATTTTCATCAAAATAGGACATTTTTAGATGAATTGTCGAATGCAAAAATGTTTAAACGTACAGGATGTTCCATTTGAAATTCCGAGGTTGGGATATCTCGTAAAACTTTTTTTTTAACACTTCACCTTAATATTTTCACCAAAAAAGGATATTCTCATATAAATTGCAGAGTTTTACATTTTAAATTCCAAAGTCGAGATGATTTCTTGTAAAATAATTTTTTTGATACTTCGCAGCGATATGTTCACCAAAATAGGAAGATCTTATGTGAAATAAATTGCTGAATCCGAAAATGTTTAAACATACAGGGTGTTAAACTTGGGATGATTTCTTGTAAAACTGAATATACTACAAAAATATTTTTAATCCAATCAATCCAAATTGTGAAACCGTTGGAATCACCCAAATTCCACATTGATACCAGAAGAGACAAA
This sequence comes from Leptinotarsa defecta, assembly GCA_015342085.1. NCBI lineage: Eukaryota > Metazoa > Arthropoda > Insecta > Coleoptera > Chrysomelidae > Leptinotarsa > Leptinotarsa defecta. The sequence goes on from WOGO01000092.1 coordinate 4,756, forward strand.
ACAGTTATAGGAACAAGCCTGAAATATATACGTTACCGGTATCATAAAATTTATTTTATGGAAAAGTTATGGTCTTGTGAGTACCTACTTAACAGCTACAAAGATCATTACAACCATTACTATTCACTAATCAGTTTTCACCCTACAAATTTCTTTCAAAATAGTTATTTTGTTTTCAATTTTGATTTGATTCACAATGCAACTATTGTATCAAGTTTATAAAAACCTCATATAACTCCAATCCGTTTTTCAAAATGAATAAATAGAAGATATTTGAATGAAATATTTCTGCTAACTTGACCCAAGAATCCCTTCATCATAATAGGAACTGGCAATCATGCCTGTGCTCCACAAATTATCAACTAACTGGGATCCATTTCTTATAAACTAAAGGCATACCTTGTTCGACAGCTAGGTAGATGATTTTTACTATAACATCAAATTGTCTGTATTCACTCGGGTGAAAACAAAATTAAGAAAGGGAACTTGAATTACCTGCCGGGAACAATTGTGCAAGGTTTTTACTGGTTAAATTATATTTTCTGAGAGTACATTGCAACTTGTCTGATTATAACAAGCCATAAAACTTTTTCTGTGCCTTCATCCATAAAAATTTCAATTCCATCACAAAGTTCCAGTTACTTTTTTTGGCTAAGTGAATCGAACCCTGTCTTTCCTCATGATATACTTACAGGTTTTCCAATGCTGTCGCAACTATCGTGGAGGGAGTATACTTACATTTTGTGATGACGAAATAATAAAAGTACGACTCGACGATCGATTAGTTGTTCGTTACAGGAGATGATTTTGTACGTACCTGGTCAATGATGTAGTTTCTTCTTCTGTGAGCGGCCAAAGCAACAAGCCTATTCAAGCATTTCTGCATCCTGTCCATCAGAAAACTCCACTTCCCAGTGTATTTTGACTTGAGTGGTTCACCGGAAACCTTCCACAAGAAATACATGAATAATATAATAAAATTATCAAATACTTATAAAAAAAAATATTGAATTGTACAAGTTCTTTTCAGGGACGATAAAATAAATAAAACTAAATGAATATTTACACTCACAGTCATTTTTTCCAACATGTTGTTCTTTCCCAAGACACAGTATCTCTTGTCGGGATTGGACGTGACATGCTCCGTCACCCAATGAGTTTTCCCAGCAGCCGGTAACCCGCACATCAACAACACCTGAAACGAATCCGGTTAACATAAAAACTTTTGTTTATGGTAACTGATCTGAAATACCTCGCAGTCTCCTCTGCTTTCTGGTCTAGTCGGTCCGGCTACTTTCTCTTCAACTTTACCGAGACACTGGAAACCAGCGAGATCAGCCGGGACTGGGAACCACGGTTCCTTTTTATCGTCAAGGTTCAATTCGAATGCGTAATTGCGAGACAGAACGTGCGGGAAAAATACCGGATTTTCAGGGAGATCTGACTTTAGGACAGTCATCGCTACCGGTTGGATTACTCCATTTACTGCATACCTTATTGTGACATTATCTCCGTCAATATCCTGAAAATTTTAAAACTTTCATTACATTTCCACAGATAATTTTGATTAGAAAATGAATTTGATTTAACAAATTGCAGTAAACAACATCTTCAACCCAAAAATGATTCATCACATTCCTGACAAAAAAAATTTCAAATAGGCTATTGACCAAATTCATCATCACATTGAAAATAACCTACAGAATGCTCACATTTACAGGAAGATCATCAGATGAACAATAGAAAACATCAACATAGCATATGAGACTGATAACTCCTTGGGTAGACATATAAAGAACAAGTCAAACATGGACAAATATAACAAATCGGAGATCTACCAATTATCACAGGGATTGCGCCCAAAAGTATATATAGGAAGGACTTCAAAAAATTTCAAAACGAGACTCAAAGAACATAAAAGATTTGAGTTAAAAAAATAATTCCACCTAGGGTTGCCACCTTTCAGAGAACAACCACGATTTCAACATAGATTAAGACATATTACATACAGAAAATAAAGGATAAAAATTAAACCTGCTAGAACCTCTGCAAATAAAGAAACAGAGACATTAATTTTTTTTTCTCAAACAAGTTAGTCACTCACCATTATTCAACTTGTTGAAGAGAACAAAAATGTTAGTATAAACCTTTAAATTAAGTTCTTAAATTATGAAGATAACGTAAAATTTCTTGGGGTCAACTTCAACAAAAGCTGACTTGGAGAGAGCACAGTTTGAACAAAGTTCAATACCTACATTGAAAATCATGGTATAAACACCACACAGAGATAATGCCTCTAGTACGTACCTACAATATATCTACACACACACACACACACATACTTAAATATATGAATGTAATATAAATATAATTAATGACATCTCAAATATTAATGTGGGGCATTAACAGAATGTAAGAATTGAGCATAATTCTAGATTTGACAAGCTGTGTTTCAATATGTACACTTGGTATCAAAGCAGGTTTCATTTTAAGATCATCTAGTAAATTTTGTTTTGCTGGAAAAAGTTCAATATTGCTTCTTAGTTAGATCCATTGCAGAACTTAGTACTGTAATCTGTATTACATCAAACACATTAATCATCTTGGAACGGCGTAATATGAATTTTTAAAATATGTACCTATCATGATTAGAAATAGGTGAATTCAATTAAAATGAAGTTTTTATTTGTTTATTCAATTTTTGGATTGGTGTATCGTTGAGATAAATGAAACCAATGTTTGATGTGTTCCAGAAGAAAGTCACCTGATGTCATTTTATTATTTTTTCAGCGTAATGTAATTTTCGATACACCTATGAACAAATCGATTGTTGCTTCAGCATCTTCAACACTAGAAATTGCTTAAAATATCTTCAGGTCATATGCAGATAATAAGAAAGAAATATCATCAAAGATGGACTCAACGTCATTGATGAATAAATTATGGGCAAAAGGTAGCAACATAATTTTTTCACTTAAATTTTGGATAAGAAATTTTGGATGCAAAACTTTACAAAAAAAAAAAATCAAGCTCATTCACTAAAACTTACCAGAAATGTGCCAACAACATCTCCAGCTCCAAATTTGATACCATAATCGACAAATTTCTTATCAGTCACAAATCTCCCTGACGATTCATAACCATAGGAAAATTTTTCTTCGCCCAGTTGCAAACTGCAGTTCAGTAAAGACCACCCTACTCTCAAAACATGCGAAGGAATAGGTTCCGAAATCTCAACTGGCTTATCGGCCAATTCCATCTTATCGTGTTTTTCTTTAAGATCACTTTCAGCATTCTCTGATTTGACTTCGTCCGTTTCCATCTTCTCGTCAGCCGTAGCTTCTTGAGTCGTTTCTTCTTTCGATTCTTGAGCCGTTTCTTCTTTCGATTCTTGAGCCAGTTCCTCTTTCGATTCTTGAGTAGTTTCTTCTTTCGATTCGGTGTCTTCACATTTATCTGCTGAATTTTCTTCAGATTCATTGCCGCCTTCCTTTTCTTTGGTTGCATCTACACTTTTTTTTTCTTCAGCTTTTTTTTCTTTCGTTTCCGCCGAAGTTTCTTCCATTTTTTCTTCCTTAGTATTGGATTCCACATTTTTCCCAGCCTTTTCTAGATCGGATGTTTTATTTCCTGCATTTTTTTTATTAGAATTTCTTTTGTTATGATTTTTCTTTTCTGGTTGCTTGGAAAAATCATCTTCCCATTTGATTTCTTCTGTTAATTTCAATTCGTAGAATACCTGGAAATTATTTATTCATGTATGAACTTACTGTCCCAATTGCAGTTGTCCATTGACAAATTCACAGAAAAATTTGTTCCGAAAATGTCATTTGACTCTAATTTATTTATTTATAATAAAACCAAGCTTTGTCAAAACCTAATAACAATATGTTTATTTGAAATGAAGGGGTTATATATTTTTAGGAGTGATTAATTTTTGGGAAAAAAGTTTTTGGCTTTCTACTACTCCATCTTGATACAATTAAAAAAAAATGAGGGAATCTTCCAAAGAAGGGAAGTAAGTAATTTTTTTTGTATCAAGATGGAGTAGTAGAAAGCCAAAAACTTTCTTTCCCAATATGTTTGTTATTCTTGGGTTTTTTTCACAGTTGAAATTTCAATTTTTTAGACTTGATCATTTCATAGCAATCGTTTTTTCTCACGTATTGTGACAGGCATTTTAATTAAGGGAGACCAAATGATCATTTCAATGTAATAATTCAACCTATTTTTATAAAATTTTCATTGCTTGGAATATTTTTTCTTTCTTAAATAAAATATGCAAATACCTTTCCCGTTTCAACACCGTGAGTGCCTCTGACTCCTGCCCAAGCATATCCAAAAACACCATCGGTCATCGGTTTTGCTGATAAAAATGTCTTGTCATCAATTTGGAGATGGAGATCAGAATCATCTGAAATATTTGGAAAGGAAAATAATAATAATAAGTGTTCTGAATACAAATATTACATTAATTTAACAATAATATGATTGATATTCAAATATTTGATTCATGGTAGGTTGAGAGTAAAAACTCTTCAATCATCTTCCGAGCCAAGTAAAAAATATATCATGCCCGAGAATCTTTCGGAAAACCGTCAAAAGCATATTTTTAACTGAAGGATACTACAGCCTGCAGAAGTATTATAGTGACAGTATCTTGAGCTAACTGTAGCTTTTTGCATTTTATCTATAAGATTAAATTATCTGTATTCTATATTTATGTGTGATTTCATCAAAAGATGAAAAAAATTTTATATATTTTTACTTATATATTTTTATTTTTATGTTTTGTTCTTTTAACAATTAGATCAAAGATATATGTATTATCTATTGTTTATATCTGCAAATTTTAACCATTTTATGTAAATCACTGACAAATTAATAGGCATATACTATTGTATTGTACATGTAAACCATGCTTTGTCAGTCTTTCCTCTTAGACAATAAAATACATTGATTGATTCTTCTTTAGATAATTTTTTTGTGTGTCAATTCGTATTTTTCAAAAATTTACAAACGTGTTATTGTGATTGAACTTGAAACTAGAAAAAAAAAAGGAAATCAGTGAAGCTACTCACACCAGCTCAGTTGGACAATGGAATTATCAATATCGGGTTCATTTTCCCTGACAGGGGATCTACTTCTTCTACGCTGTGACCGTTGAGGAGAATCTGAACTCCTTTTTCTTTTCTCTCCCTTCTGCTCAGATCCATTTGTTGATTTTGAATCCTTCACTTTGGCTTCCTCTTCACCTATTTCCATTTTCTCTGGAGGATTCTCTTGCTTCTGTGAAGTCTCATCACTAGCCTTTTATAACAAATAAAATTTGAAAATTAGTTTTTGACTATTGTATAAAAAACATCAACAAAAATAACAATCTTTACAAAATTACCTCTTTGTTATCTTTTTCCTTATCCACTTTCTCCAATGGAGAAACAGATTCAATCTTTGAAGTTGTGGACTTGTCACCAACTTTAGTTTCAGACGTATCCGTTTCCATTTTTTCTTCAACATTCTCAGGTTTTTCTTCTGGCTTAATTTTTTCAGGAGATTTGAGTTTCTCCTGAACTTTTTCTGGTGTTTTTATTTTCTCCAGAGAGTTAACTGTTTCCTCAACTTTTTCTATTTCATTTGCCGCAGCTGGTTTTGGCTTAACTTCTACAGATTTGGCATCAACTTTTGGTTTTTCAACCAGCTTCATATCCTTCTCAGGTGATTCTATCTTAGCTCCACTCTTCTGCTCTCCAGTGGTCTTTTGAGAAGACTTTACTTCGTGCTTGGGTGTATCCAGTGTTTTTATTTTCTCCGGTGTTTTTGTTTTCTCCAGAGTAACTTCTCTTTTGGGATCGTCCTTGTTGATTTTTGTCTGTAATAAGTTAATATTAAAACACACCAAATATAAGTTATGCAGAAGGTTACCTCAACTTTTTCAGAAGGTGCTTCACCATCTTTCTTAGGCGACTCCTCGACTTGAGAAGTATCCAATTCTTCAGTGGATGTATCTGCTATAGATGTATCAGGCAAATCTGCAATTCATAATCATAATCAATATGTAAGACCAATGAAACTTTTTTATAAAAAAAAGTGCGAGCTCTGTATCCAAATAATTACAGTAAATGGATATTTCTTATACGTTCACAGTTGTTAATTATGATACTTAAAAATTAAAATGGTTATGCTGCAATTTTCCAACATTGTGCAAGATGTACTACATATTAACAAATGTTTTGGTAGTAATGAGAGGTTACCAGGGAACTAATAGGAGAATATAGATACCTAACACATGTGAATTTTTTTGCCGAATATTTTACAGACCTCTAGTATAATAATTAGGTTTAACAGTAGAAATTAAAAACTCTAATATAAAACTATTTAGCAAAAGTTTGACTTTACAATATGAAAAAACTTTTAAGATATATCTAAATAGACATTTTTTATTTACATACATATATACCGAGGAAAACTGAGAAGAGGTTCCAAGAATGGTGATTCTAAAATGGAGGGAAAATTTTAAATAAACTGTCCATCATAAAAACCTGCTATAACTAACAAACTGCAACCGTATAAAATCGAATTTACTACTTATGAATAGTAGCTAACATTATTCATTACCTTTGTCGAATTCTTTCTCCAAAGCAGTTTTCAAACGTTTCACTAAAACCGCTTTATTTCCTTTGGTGTCCAAACCGCGAGAGGAAAGTTCATTGCGTAAATCTATGACTTTCAACTTGGCAGGATCTATATTGGAGCTCATTTTTCACTATACTGAAACACTATAATGAAATTCAAACTAACACAAAACATACAAAAACCTTTCGTAATCTCTCAAGTAAAACACGCGCAACTTTTGCAAATGGCGGAGCGTCACGTCTAAGTGTTGACAGATGACAGGACTAAATGAAGGTTTGTTCCAAAAATAAACATATATCAATCCAGACAGAAAAAGTGACATATCTCAAGGGCTCTGAAACAAAAAACTTTCGACAGTAGTTCGACTACTGATGCTTCAACATTTAAAATATCACACTTTTCATAGAATTATTTTTAAAACGTGTTGGCAGTGAAAAGTATGCTACGCATGCAACAAAATCTCATTGCTAGCATGCACATTTAGAATCTCATTGCCATAAAGAGGCACTGTTCTTCAAATCTCGAAATTTATACATCTGTATGTTATGTCGGTATCGGGTTCCAACAAGGTTTTAATATAAACCCAAAAACATATAAAACTCTGTTTTATTATTCACCATAACATAATGCTCACATGAACTCTCATTGCCAAAGCATCAGAGTAATATTGTCTATTGTTACTCTGAGGCCAAATCCAAGAACAGAAAAAGCTACGGGCGAAAAAACATTGACATTTCTCAGCAGCAAAGGCGCAAATGCGCTCACCGCGTTTCCAATGTTGCCAACATAACACTGTGAAAATGAATTTGAATGAAATTTTGACATACAAAGTGTTTTCATAAATGAAAACAGAAATCAATTTTAAATTCGATTTCATCAAATGATGAATTATTTTTTAGTCAAAAGTTGGAATATAATTGTCGATTTTGCTCAAATTTTGTATTTCCAATTTTTTATCAAAGAATTTTGAGTTTGACTAATGTGAACTGTTTCAAGAAATCTTATAATTTTGTTATATTCAACTGAAACCTGACCCTCCGAAATTGCATGATCTGCTGAACCACAAGATCTTGTACTTCTGTAGTTACTTTTATGTGAGGTAATTCATGAAGACAAGTAAGGAGAATTACTAGATAGACATGGAATACAAAAATATCACAATAAATTTTTCTTTAGATTGGGGTGGTTTAAGTTTTAGAATAGAGGTGAGAAATAATTTTGCAACACTGTAGAAATTTTGATATTTTTTATGTCTCGGAAGATATTGAGAAATTTAGGTGTTGAGTTAGGAATATATTGAATTGAGAAATTTGTATGAATTCATTATGCTAATTATTTTTGTTTATCGAAAAGGAATTATTGCATTGAGAAAATATTTCTCTAGTTAGAGAAAACATTTGATTATTATTTTAATTTGGGATATTTGAGTAGGTATCAAACAAATTGTGTTGAATTGAATAAATATTCATTTGAAAGCTTTGGTAGATGAGAATTTTCTGAGACATAGCATTCAAAAAGGAAGCAAACCATAGACCCGTGTTTTGTGCTTTTGGCCCATCATCGATATGGCGCAGCCATGTGCAAGGATAGGCATTATTTGGTTGCCAAAAGAAAAAAATGCACGCAACAATCAGCAGGTTTCAGTTAATAGATCTTATGTAAACAAGAAAACTATTGAAATTCCCACAGAGGCAGCTCTAACTACCTGCGTAGCAAAACCGCAGATGCGTGTGTTTGGCTATTCACCACGGTACGCGGTGGTTGTGTATCAAAAACTAGATAAATATGTACGAAGTGACCAACAGGAACATAACCGTACGCCCGTGGTTTCAGTTAGTCAACCTATCATTCATAAGAAACAACTAACACGAACATATCACTCAGAAATGGGGGCAAAACTGCGGACACATTTTTTTTACTATCGATATCTACGATTTCTCCTATTATGTGTCAACTAATATTAAAAATGTAAAGTAAGTATAGTAACATTATTGTTTCTCACAAATATTTGTCTAACAACTATAGACGAATAATTATAAAATCTGATGGTTATATAGTACGATACTTCTTCTGTATTTTTCAGTCTGTTTAGAAAAGATGAAAAGATTATTGATGCTAAGTAAGGAGTTGACATTATTTGATAACATGATAAACACGGACATATGACCATGAAGCACTTTTTGGTAAATCCGTGGATTGATAGAACAGTCAATTGTCAAATAAATGTCAGATGTCTCCAGCTTACACTTTTCTGATATTTTCACACGTTAACAACGTCATCGTTATCGTATCGTCTGTATTAATTGGGTGTAATGTTTTTAGCAAAAGTTAACTAACACTTTTTTCAGTCAGGTTGTTTTTTAAACGTCTCCATTAGATATGGTACGCATAAAACAAAAAAGTTCATCGATATTTTATAATGTCCTTAACACTTTCCGTTTTAGGTGCTTATAGCTGCAGCAGTCTGCACAAAAGCAGGAAAAAGTGTGTAAAATTTAATAGCAATTTTGTATAATCTAATGACCAAATCATTTTCTAGCCATTGTCTCTCGACAGTTTGTTGAAATGACCAAATCGCGAATTGAAGGATTACTGGCTGCTTTTCCTAAACTCGTACCCACAGGAACCCAGCATACTTTCGTTGAGACGGACTCAGTCCGTTATGTCTATCAACCTCTTGAAAGGCTTTACATGTTACTTATAACAACAAGAGCTAGTAATATTTTGGAGGATCTAGAAACTTTACGCTTATTTGCTAGAGTTGTGAGTATTTGGTTTTACATCTCATTGTTGTATATTGAAATAGTAGTTAAATTGGCAGTTCTCCATCATAATGCTTTGATAGGAATTGAAAGTTTGTTTTCCAGAAGAAATTTTCTAGAGAAACTGTCTGTATAGAAACAAGCACTAGTTTCATTAAGAAAACTGTTGCAGCCGTTAACTTTGTACATAGTTTTTTCAAATCATAAAATGTTGTTGAAATAAGGTGAAGTTTTTGATGAATGAAAAATCTCTTGGTTAATCAAGATTTGTATTTGAGACCTCCCAATTCTAATTCAGATGCTTCTGTAAATTTCTTTTTTTTTATTCTTCGAATCTATAAACAAATTCAAGACATTTATACCTCATTAAATCAATTTCTATATTATTTCATTCAATTTCATTATTAATCAGGTCAATAACAACTTGGCATCTAATTGGAAAAAGCTTTATTCATCCTAACAATTGACTCTCCTACTGTTGAATATCCAGTTAAAACTTTCTGGAAATATCATCTTTAAATCTTTTTCGTTTTCCTTCTAATCATGTATCTGATAGTTTCTTCTTATATGATACAAACCCTGAGGAATTTATGTTAGTTATCAAAGACATCAAAAATAAGAATCGCAAGGGTATAGATGAAATTTGACAATGTCAACAACAACAAACAACCAATACTTGTGTAAAGCTGCTTCCAGGGATATATGCAAGCCTCTTTTTAAACCTGATGTATCTTAGCAGTAGCTACCTTATATGGTTTTGAAACCTATCTGCCTAGTAAAGAAACATTATTATTCATCTTCTGTGACCTACATTTATTATAGTACCTGGAATCACAATGACCTGAACTGCCTATTCCTTCGAGCTCCTTATCTAGGTACTGGATTATATTTTTCAGTAAAGCTATTCCGTCACCTGCCATTCAGAATTAAAGAAATCAAGGTGTACAATAGATTCGAAAAAGAGGACAAAATGCTACTTGTTGATGAGGCTCTTTATACAGTACTATTTCGATCATTCTCATATTGATTTCAATTTAAGAGCCACCGGTAGACAGCTGTTTCATCCTGTTGGGTATCATCAGTACTGGGTAGGTGGTTCTCCATTGAAGACAAAATGTTAATAACTAATACTTAATAAAAATAACTGCCTAAATGCAAGCGAGACATAAGTGGAACCACCTATTGGTGTGACACCCAAGTCAACTTGCCCAGATTTTATGTCAGTGTTGGTGGGTTGAACAATCAACCGACAACTGTGATTAGCAGAAATTTGGGAAGCTATCCTGGAATGCCATCAGAAAACGAATCTACATTTTCCTAAAAATGATATGAAATCAAGAAAGGTTAATGTAGTCAAGCTGCTGGAGAATAATTTCATGAAAGTCAAAAGATAAATAGATAAGTACTATCCTGATCATTCTCATATTGGGAATGGTAGGGAAGGTAAGAATTAACGGAACTTCCAGTTAGACACGTTTAAAGACAAACTTACTCTGTTCCTCAAATTGCCAAGCTTTTTTCTCTGAATAAGGACTTTGCCAGGACGCTGAAATTAAATACAATGGTATTTGACTTTTTCTACAAGATTATGTCTTATGATAATAAAGCATATTGTTATTATTATTAACTATTATGTAATTTAAACATTAAAGATTCCAGAATATTGTCGATCACTAGAGGAAAGTGAAATAGCCGAGAATGCATTTTCACTCATTTTTGCATTTGATGAAATAGTAGCTCTAGGCTATCGAGAAAGTGTGAATTTATCTCAGATCCGTACATTCGTCGAGATGGATTCACATGAAGAGAAGGTTTATCAAGCAGTAAGACAGGTTAGTAACATTTACTTATTTAAAAAAAGACTGCTGTTGGTGAATTGACAAAATTCATTCAGACTCAAGAACGAGAAGCCAAAATCAAAATGAGAGAAAAGGCAAAAGAATTGCAGAGGCAGAGAATGGAAGCTAAAAAAGGTACCAAATCATCATCTACTAACAGCGGAGGTTTTGGCAATTCAGGAAGCTATACGCCAACGCCATTCGTCGTCGATGCTTCCAATGTTTCTAATGATGTGAAACCACCTTCATACGCAGCTCCTATTCAGTAAGAATTGACCTAAACATACTTCTTCCTTTTCAATTAAACTTATAAATGTGTAATTAACTTGCTGGATTTCCAGAAAACCAAAAGGTATGAAGTTGGGTGGAAAAGGCCGTGATGTGGAATCTTTCGTAGATCAGCTGAAATCTGAAGGTGAGAATGTCATCATTCCGGCCAAGAACAGTATTTCTCAACCAGGATCCAAAGCTCCAGCCATCAAAACCGACATTGATGAGTAAGTTTTCTGCTTCGAAATAAAAACCTAATGACCTATTTCTATTTTTGAAGCGTTCACTTGAGATTAGAAGAGAAATTAGTAGTTAGGTTGGGCCGTGATGGAGGGGTTCAACAGTTTGAAGTGTTAGGACTTGCAACTTTACATATTGGCGATGAGAGGTGGGGAAGAATTCGTGTGCATCTTGAAAATCAGAATTCTCATGGAGTTCAGCTTCAAACACATCCCAATGTTGATAAGGAACTCTTCAAATTGCGTTCTCAGGTAGGGATTCACTGTCACAGTGAATGATGGCATCTGCCAATTTCATCCACAGTATTCTAGTGTTAACAACAAAGATGGAACTTGTAATGATAAGGTTTCTGATACATGATTATTGTCCGGTACAAACAATTTGACACGTAATTTTTAAATAGATTCAATATGGATGTGTTTCCGTATCTTTTGGTGTGCCCTAGACTTATTTCAATAATCTTACATCAATTAATGTAATATTGATCTACTTTTATTTTCATACCACAATTTTTATGTGTCTTCTGTTAACAAACCTTCAGGACAATTCCTATACAATTTGTCATTGTCTGAAGAAATATAAAGATTATTATTGCTCTGAATACATTGTCCTGTGATACTGGAAGCAACTTTTTTTATTGTCTGTTTTATGTATCCAACTTTCTTTTGGGATCGTCTCCAACTTCTTTCGATGTATCATGAAATGCATTCAGATGAACTCTCAAAATTGTTCACAACGGAAAATAATGAGATATAAAAATGTTTTTTTCATGACTTGTTAAATTTCCTTTCAATCAAGAAATTTATAAGATAAATGATGTTCATTAATTCAACAAAGACACTCAAGTCAAGGACCATTGTAACACAATTAATGAATTGATTTCCTTTAAATGATGACAATTTACATAGACATAGTAATAGTAAAATTATAACAAGATCGGGTTTAATAGTTTAAGGAGCATAACAACTTCATTTCCCTGAAGCTGATCAAATTTAAATATTATTTGAAAAGGGTTCCTTTGCAGTATATCAGTGAAATTCAGTTTCTGGGTCTTATCATAGATGAAGAATTGTATTGGTATAAATATAATGAATATATTCGAAAAAAAAAAAAAATGGGAGGGGCATGTGGTTATCCTTCAAAGATTAAGCTGTTTAATTTGATAGTTCGTACTGGAAGTGTTGGCTTAAAATTAATCTGTTGAAAACACTTCCTACTACAGCAGCTCCTTAGATTCAATGGAAATTATAACAGCATGTGTTTGGAATGTGGTAACTAGCAACTCATATTGTTTTGGTAGAAACACCCAACATATATTGAAAATACTTTCCCAGCACCACTTCCCCAAGATGTGCAGTAGATGTGTAGAAATCTGTTATCAGTCTGTTAGTTTATTCAAGTTTAAAAGTGAATTGCAAAAACATATTTTAAATAGTAAGATACGTGAAGTTGTTCCTGGCCATGACTCAGTCCGGCAGCTGTATTTCCTCTTTGTTAGTGATTATCTGTTTCATTTAGAATTATTACGTATAAGACCAAACAAAGGGCTGTTCGGAATAGGACCTTTGTCGCTATTCATATAACTCATTCCAAGCTTTCGAAGGCATCTACAAACCTGTCGTCATGTATCGATCTAAACAATCTTAAACATTTCTCACTTGTTCTATGGTCGTTCTCTATGTATTCACTTATATGTATTCTTTATACTATTCTCGCCATGTATCTCTGTTTTACCTTTTTATATAACCTATAATTATTCTGTTTATCTTAGTGCTTTTACTCATTTTCATGTGCTTGAGTTAACTTCGAATCTTACTTTTACATTTTTAGTCTTTACTTTAATTTTTAAATTGTATATGAATATTTTTGATGCTTGTATTATGAAAGGGGTAATCCTATGCAATATATTACCGCATTTGCAAACCTTCTCTTGAAAGAGGGGCATTAGTTCAACCTGATGAAGTATTACATTTCGTAGAGAAAGGTTCGAAACTCAATCTTTTGGAATGCTTAGAAATTGATAGATTGAGGAATTCCAAAAATTTACTAAATTACCAAACAGAATTTAATTCTTCCCCTCTTCAGAATCTATTTTCTTATGTGGAAATTGGTCATTACATAAGTAGAAGGTCACATCATTCAGATTGTTATTAAAAAAACTAATAAATAGAGTTTATTCTATGATTTTCACTATAAGGGTTTTACAAAAACCGCGACACGTGTTTCGCTATACAATAGCTTCTTCAAGCATAACTCTAGAATAATCATAGAATAAACTCTATTAGTTTTTTAAATATGGATTTTCATCAAGTATCGGCCAGTTCTATTCAATCAAATTGTTATTGTATAAAGCACAAATTAGGGAAAATTTACTCAGTATGAAAATACTTGAATTGTATAGGAAAACACGTGTTGTGGGTTTGTAAATTTTCTGTGAAAATATAACGAAGTGTTACTTTGTGAAACAAGTATTAGCCAATTCCATCAAATATATGTATCACCTATCGAAAGACTGTATATTCTCTTGAATTACTTTGATACATTTCCAGATAGGTTTGAAGCAACCTTCAAAACCGTTTCCCCTTCATACAGACGTTGGTGTACTCAAATGGAGATTGCAAAGTACGGAAGAGGCCCTGGTACCACTTCTCATAAATTGTTGGCCCTCAGAAGCCGGAGATGGAAGTTGTGATGTTAATATAGAATATGAACTTGCCCACAGTAATTTAGAACTTATCGACGTCAATATTACCATTCCGTTGCCGTAAGAATTTTGATGGATTTGTTTTTGCACCAACTCTTAATCTTACTGTCTTTTCAGAATCGGTTGTTCCCCCGTAGTCGGGGAATGTGACGGCACATACTCGCACGAATCCAGGAGAAACCAACTTGTTTGGAATTTGCCTGTTGTCGACTTCAGCAACAAGAGCGGATCTTTAGAGTTCAGCGCTCCGAAAGCTATTCCTAATGATTTCTTTCCGCTTTCTGTGGCTTTCACGTCTAAATCTTCATACGCAAGTATCAAGGTGAGGAGAAATAACCTAATTGATCTGTTTGTGATGGCTTTAACTGTGATTTTGTTTCATTCCAGGTTACCGAAGTTACTCTCATAGATGACGATTCTCCTGTTAAATATTCGGTAGAAACTGTGTTGTATCCTGATAAATATGAAATAGTGTAACTGGTTCGGTAGTTACACACTATTTTGTGTATAAAATGTTTAACAAATATTTTAATCAATTCTGCAATGTTTCCTTTTGTAAAAAAAAAACATGAAATTTTGTCTTTATTGTTAAGAAAGATTAACTGACTTTATTTCAGTACACTTTGTATTTTGTTTAAGAATACTGCTAGAAAAAATTGAATTCTTGATGTTTCGGAAAATGTTAATAAATGAATTATTTGAAAAATTATATTTTATTAACATAATTTGCACAGATGGACATTACTTTTATCTATATTAATATATAAGATATATTTTCTCTTATGGCTTTAGTGGGTTCTATCAATTTTTTCTAGCTTTAGAAATTTATAGTTTTTTAGATTATATATATATATATACACTTTAGTTTCAATAAAATATAATTTTGTAATTATGTCGATTGTAAATTATTGGTGTCTTTATTTCAACAGTAATCTTCAATATAAATCCAGTGAACAAAAACAACTTTACACATTTCGTTTGATTTACAAATATCACATCATGAAAGGGATTATTTAATCTTCACTATTTTGAATGCAATTCCTTACTCCAAAATAGTAGGATTCGAAAGTCCTTTTTTTTTGTAAGAGTTTTCTTGGTGATAATTTTGCATTAAAACTTTCCAAAATTTGAATAAAATTTATTAGAAAAAGATAATGGGTAGTGAACCAAAGTGTTTTTATCATTTGCTAAAATATTTCCGTTATATTTCTTTACAAAATTTTGAAATAGTGACTGATGTGAAAAGGAAATAACTAGAGAGAATAGCTATTGCCCGACAAAAAAAGTAATGTTTTCCTGAACTTTCGCAAACAAGCATGGTTTAGCTTCTTCAGGAATGCTTTCATTTCTGATGCAAGTGGAAATCTAGGAAAATAAATAATGGTTGCAAAGTATAAAATAAACGACCTAAAGTTTATTGATTTACAAAAAATAATTTAGACAAACACAATCACACACAATACAAATTCTTCAACACAAAAATACTCAACTGGTGTACAGAGCTTCTTCGACAGATTGATTTTATTTCGCAGAAATAACTGGCTTCCAGCAGAAGAAGTACCTACATATACAGTTAACAATATATTTTATTTATTAACACGTTTACAGTATTTCGCTTAAACGAATTTGTACTTCACATAAATCATAATCTTTAGACAGTCTTTTTTCTTTGGGAAATTTAGAATGTTTTCATAGGCCTTCAGAATGAAATACTCAATTTTCAGGAACATTCATACAACAGGAAATGTTCAATAATAAACAACCGTTTTTAAATTGATCAAACAAGTACAGGGCACATGGAAAAATATTTTCTTTGTAATGGAGAAATTTATCTGGTTAAAATTTTCTTTTTAAATAATAAGATAATTTCAGATAATCAATTAAATAAGGTCTAAAAAAATATGTATATGGAAATGAGGAAGTCGAAAACCTTAAAAGGTCTCCCTGATAAGTGGCAGTAATAAGGTGTTTATGAAAAGCTGTATTTTCATAATGCAAGAGAATAATAAAAACTTTTTCAAAAATAAAGGAGCAAAGAAGTAGAATATCTCCAAAAGTATGAGAAAATGGCAGACTTCCTAATAATAAACATATATCATAAGTCGTTATTGACAAATTTTTAATAATTTTATTTATCATGAAGTGAATATCATTTCCCTGTTTAATTGTATAAAAATATCACACAATAATATTATTCGCATAAAGGAGAAATGTAGAATTGAGGCTACCTTCTTCAAGTACATTTCATAATATTGCATAGAGAACTTTGGTAGAGCTTTACCACAATTATTTTGTTCAAAAACACATGAAATATTTTGCATTCCTACTGACTGACTAATAATATCTATGCCCTAGATTTTGTATATTAATTTTCAGAAACACAAAGTTGTACATCCCATTATTATTTAATTTTGAAGATTTATTTGTTTGACTGCATTTCTGTAAATGAATGAAAAAAATATCTTGAGTTATTGGAAATGCTAGGAATATTTATATAATACAGTTGACTCGCGATAGTCCGACACGCTCGGTTGTCTGACGATGCGCTGACGTTGGTCTTACCTTAACCTGTAAAACTGAATCATGTGTTATGATTTTAATATTAAAAAAATCCTCTTCTTTTGTAAAAACTAAAGCCTGGCTTCAATACATATTTTGAATCTTTTCTAGTCAAATATTACCTACATAAAAATTCATCATTAACTATATTTCCAAACTTATATACTGCAGTTTCAATTAAATAGAGCCAATCTTTGGTAATCCGACACCCCTGCAGTCCCATAGTATCGAACTATTGCGAGTCAACGGTACTGTTGTTTATGTTTATAAAACGGAAATTCCTGATAAATGCAATTTATATTAAATTGATGGATGAAGCCGTGCAGTTTCGTCCTATAAAGACATTTTCAAACAAATACAATTCGTTTAAAAAGTCCTTATAGGACGAAAATGCAGTAACGTTAGTTACAGACACAAGTGGTAAAAGAAATAGAAAGTTTCATTTCTCAATTTATGTTTCCACCATTAGAATTACATATTAAATCATAGTACCTTCACCTTTTTTCATTTTTGCTAAAATGAGACAAGAAAAAAGTCAATATATGTAAAACTCAATAAAATGTTTCCGAGACAAGTGTAGAATATAATAAACGCTTGAAAAGTTATTATAAAATTTTTTTATAAAAAAAACAGTATCATTTTGGAGAAATATTATGAGAATATAATGAAAAACTTTAAAATGAGGAACACGCCATCCTACTAATATATTTAAAAATTAAAATATTTAAAGGAAATTATAGATAAACAATAAAATAATTACAGAGAGCTTTTAATAAATAAACTGAACACAAATTCAAAACTATTATATAGAAAAGCGCTAGACCTAAGAACAAAATAATCATGATACAAGATTGAAAATGTCACTGTAGAATGCCCTAAATTATATAAGTCCATTATTTTCTGAACCTGTTTCAAAAAATACCTTGTCTTAACAGATCAGGGTTTATTATAATTTTTAACTGTATTGAATATAGTTTTTTAAAGACGGTAGACATTCACAAAGGAAGTCTGAATCATTATTAAGGGTAGATCTACCGTGAAAAAAATACTATGAAGAAATTCCACTGTGTGAAACAACTTAAAAAATATTGTCATGATACTGTGCTTAATAAAAAATGGTTATTAAAATAAATTTCTGAACTTTTTCTGACAAATAACAACAGAAAAAAGAATTGCAGTTTGTTTACTTGAATTGTTGTTTCATGAATGACGAGGAGATCAAAATAATGAAATCTTTGTAATATTAATATTTCAATTCAAGTGAAATGGCATACCTAACAATATGCTGTGAAGTCCAACAATCGTGCTTATTTTATCACTGATTATATTCTTTGTGAAATTTAATTCTGAAATGACAGGTACATTTGTATTTCATGGATATTCTGTTTTAGACACCTTTGATGAGGAAGACTCTTTCATCATTTGGAAAACAACATCCTGTGATGAATAGCAATTTTAAACAAGTTATCATAAGACTGCCCTTTCCATTGAAAGAGAAGTAGGTAGCGCCCTCTCGGCGATAATTGATGCAACAGTATTGCCTTTCTATTGAAAAAGTACTAAATTATGTAAATTTAGTCCGACCCCAATATGAGATATCAAAAACCCTGTCAGCAAAGGTATAATTTACTATTGAAAATATTATACATTCATTGTTTTTCACTTGAAATGACAAATTATAATCTGATTAATCTTGAAATACTTGCAAAGAGTATTGGGGAACACAATCATTTATGTCAAAATTATCAACATTATATTTAAACCCAATCAGCTTTTCATTCTTCTTGTATCACAATCAAAATTAAGTAGATACCACCCTACGAACAGAAAATTTTTTGTCGAATAAGTTACCCGATCACAATGTCCTCCACGAAAAATTTCTCCCAATTTATCGCTGAAAAATACATTTAGGTTAAATTATATCGATGAGTTATGAAACTAGTTCCCGAAACTTGATAGTAAACACAATATTGAATAAAATTGCATAATCAATAATTATTATTGATAGTAGTAATGAACTAAAATTCTTTCACTCGATATATTCAATAGAAATATTGGCAATTTTAGTAAGGTGGTGTTGATGCTCCCGAACAAGTTGAATCTTGCCTGCAGGTAAGAGAGTGTTGCAAATCTATTGGCTGAAGCCACTCTTTAGGCAGACAACGTTCTAAAAATGGAACCCAGCTGCTGAAGTGTGCCAGTCGGTTCACCCATGAAGGTATGTCTTGTCCACATAAAATCTAAAGCGAAATGCAATGTTATTTACTTTTTAATTTGCTGATATGAAATAAGTTGTACATTATATGAAAGATTCATCTAAAATATCAGATAGATTTTTCTTTTTCAAGATCAGGTGATTATTCTTTTTTTTTATAAACTAAATATATGTCGAGTATAATTTGAATATATGGTCCTTCAAACATTAAGTATGAATAGACATTTCATCAAAATTTAGTCAAGAATATTTTGAAATTTCCCCTGAGCCTAATTGAAAAAAATTAACCCAAACACTAATAAGTGAAAAGAAAAATCTGAGAAGAATGTGCCTATCCAAACAATAATACTCTTGATAGTCCTACAAAGAAATGATATTTAAATATCGAACAAAAATAACTATTTCTCCGCCAGAGATATTGAAAGTAACCTATCTAGGCCTTTGATTACAAAAAATTCTGCTACATTACTATATAGTTTTTGAGAAAGAAAAGTTTTTGACTTTCCACTTCTCCATCTTTATACAAAAAAGTGGGAACCTTCCAACAGAGAAAAAAAAGCAATTCATTTCTTGCTTTCCTTCCTTCTTTGAAAGGACCCCACATTTTTTTGTATAAAAGAAGAAGTATAAAGCCGTGACTTTTCTTTCCCAAAAACTAATCACTCCTAAAAATATACCTCTTTCAAATTATACAATATGATTGTTTTCTGTCCCAATATTTGAATGCAGCACAAATAGCTATTTTAAAAAAATATCAAATTATGATCTCCAAAGTGTTTTGCATATCTACAGTTTTATTGAAAAACATTTCAATTAATTTGAAAGTCATCCAAAAATACATTGCTTCCACACACCAGAACTGTAACACTTTTATCTCTCTAGCCTTTAAATATACTTTATAGTGGATATCAGAGATTTAGATTTCCATTGTCAACATATTTGAAATCTATGAGAATGAAAAAAAGAATGATATTTTTTAATATGTCTGAAATCTAGATGCCTTTGAACATTTGGGTAACTGTTAACATTACGAACAATAACAAAATACTAGGACTTGATTCAACTACCTTCATTGTAAGGTAATGGTTTGCTTAGATGCATATAAAAACATAACACAGCTGTAGAATTTCAGCCCTAGTCATCTCCTGATGATGCTAAGTTAACAAATCGCGTGTCAAGAGGCAGTATTTTTGTTCCGGTGTGGGAAAAGCATTTTCAATAGATGAACTTATATTTACCTTTGTGAACGCTCCAGAAAAGTGGTTACAGTTGTTGTTCATGAGGTGATATCTATCTCCACGGAATTCCTTACCTAGTTCGTTTACTAATCTTTTAACATCGTCTTCAGTAAAATCTGTATAACCTATTTGTATTGTTTGCCTGAAATATTGATGAGAAATCAGAAACGGGAACTTTTTTCAATAGATATATTTAATGTACCTAAATCTGAATTGCTCTCCTAAATCTTTCTCGTCCCTAGGGTTATTTTCAAAAATTCCCGTAAAAGCGCAATGATGTCCCCCATATGCATATTCCTTTCCATATATTTCTACACCTGAATAAAAAAAAATTCAGTAAATATTTTACAAACCCAAGATCCGTTGTGATGTCTACCTGAATGAAAAACTCCAAGTCCTATATTGGTTGTGTATTCGTTGATCTTGTACATATCATACACGTTTAGTAAAACAGGTTCTCTAGATGTTTTATTTGGAAGGAGTTCTTCTGAACCTGAATCTCTGGTGCCACTCATACAACTAAAGGGCAGGTTACAGGTTAGGCCGTTTGAAAACATTCTGAAATCAACATTTTCCTTTGTATTGCACTTTTTGTTTGAGACAAAGTAAGTACACAAAGGATTTCATTAGCATGTAAGTACCTACTTTAAATAAAGTAAACTTGTTGCACTTCCACTAACTTCACTTCATAACCCAGTATAGGTTTTGAAAATATAAAAGTTCATAAGGTCACAATGTAATACTCGTAATTTTTTTATGGAAAACTTGGCTCTTGCTGATACTTTTTTAGTTTCCTTCTACAAAATAGGCTAAGTTCTTCTTCTTATTTGTATGCTCGGTCGTTGCTTTCTTAGTCAGGCGCATTTGACCAGTGTAACATGAAAACAATCTCGTCGGGGGTACACTCTGACTTGCTCGAAACAATGCCGTACTCTATATGTAGCATTGCTTGTTTTCTGTTCTTAATTTGTCAAAGTTCTCGTGCCTATTTGATATTTATGACAGCTGAAAAGTGTAGTAAAAGTCAACAGAAGGGGTATATATTTTTATTATTTGTTTCTTGATAATTTCAACTTCAATCTCGTAATTTTGAAATTACAACTTTACATTCGAAATTTCTACTTCAATTCCGTGATTTATAGATTGAAATCGAATTTGGAAATTATAAGATTGAAGTTGAAACTCAAGAATAAAAGTCAAAATTTCTTGTTTCAAAGTCGAATTTTCCATGAAACGAATAATAAAAAAATGTGGCCTTCTACACTTCCGTAGTTGGATCATTCTCTCTCTCTCTCAAAAAGTTTCTGAGTGATTCGGCCGTTACTTGATTTCATAAACTATACCTTACCATTTGATCTCCACAAACTTTGTGATGCACTGTTTGGAACATTTGGTGTAGTAATGAATATTACTGGATTTTTTCCCAACACCAAATAGTTATTTTTAATACCTCGACACGTGTTTCGATCACCAAGTGATCATCTTCAAGAGGAAGATTAAACTGATCTATAATGTAATCAAATTCGTCATGCCTTTCCAAGTCCAAAAAAAAAGATTTTTCTGCCATCTCACGAATAATGTCCCTATTAAATATCAACAACTTTATTTTCACATTGTTGGTACAGGTTCCATCCTATTTGCGTAGTTATAAAAGTTCAGCTTCTGACCACAGGATGGCGCTATCAGCAAAACCCAACTCATGAGAGATTTTGCATGAAACAGAATTCAGAACTCAAAATTGGTTTTTTGTAACATTGGCGGTTCTCGAGATATTTCAATGAGTGGGTGGAAAAATATATTGTTCTCTATTTATTCCATTATTACAAATTCATTTTAATTTATATTTTCTATTTTCACTTGTATTCCAAGTATTTTGTTTTGAAAAATTTTAATTTTTGATAAGCACCGCCATCTCTCGGTCAATAGCCATACTCAACTTGAAGAAAATGAATGTTAAATTACAGTATACTTTTAACATACGATGGTCAAAAACTTCAGTTTCTGGCCAAAAGATGATATTGCGAGTCAAAAGCCTTCTAATTATAAGGAAAATGAATTTCTGTGATAGAGAGATGTCTTCCAGTAATTGAATATCGATTCCGGCAGTTATATCGCCAACAGAATATGCTGGAATAACTTCAGTGAAGAATCCTGCACTGACACCTGTCTTCCTCTTGAAAATGATCACTTGTTGAATTACAATAGCTTCGAGTCATATAATTAGGCAACCAATACTACTTGTTTGCATAAAGCTGGTCACTTCATCCCTTCCACTGTATGTACTTGTCTACTCGTCATTCTATTGAAGGTTAAAAATAAAAAACATAGTTAGTCATTGTCAGAACTCAACAGAGTTATTATTAAATGATTTCCTTTCCTGCAAAAAGTGCATTTATAACATCACTTGGTGATCGAAACACGTGTGTAAATAAAATTATCCAAAAGAACAATTTGTTCAGACCAGTCTCAACTTACCAACACTGTTGGTCAAATGGACCACCGATATAATCTGTAATTAAGTTTATGTCGATAAAATGGACTGACACCTATCAGAAAACAATCACTCCCCTGGCTAATACCACGAAGGGCGTTGGATTATATCCGATAGGTATAAGTGCAGGATTCTTCACTAAAGTTATTCCTACATATGCTGTTGTTGACGATGCAACTACCGGAATCAATATTCAATCACTGGAAGACATCTCTCTATTACACAGAAATTCATTTTCCGTATAATTGGAACGTTTTTGACTCGCAGTATCATCTTTTGGGCAGAAGCTGAAGTTTTTGACCATCGTATGTTAAAAGTATACTGTAATTTAACATCTATTTTCTGCAAGTTGAGTATGACTATTGATCGAGAGATGACGGGGCTTATCAAAAATTTAAAATTTTCAAAATAAAATATTTGGAATACAAGTGAAAAATAGAAAATATGAATTGAAATAAATATGTCATAATGAAATCAATAGAGAACAATGAATTTTTCCACCCACTAATTGAAATATCTCGAGAACCGATAAAGTTTTTTTTTTGCTGACAGCGCCATCCTGTGGTCGGAAGCTGAACTTTTGTAACTCGCAAATAGGATGGAATCTGTACCAACGATGTGAAAATAAAGTTGGTAATATTTAGTAGGGACATTATTCGTGAGATGGCAGAAAAATCTTTTTCTTTGGACTTTGAAAGGCATGACGAATCTGATTACATTATAGATTGTGCATCCACTAGCCTATCTCTATGGCGGTTTAATTAGGTTTTCATGTCGCAAAGATCGTTTACCATGCACTAATTGAATCTCGACTACGTTATGGAATACCTTTTTGGGGAGCATGCAATTCATCTCTTCTCTTTTCTGTATTGATATTACAGAAGAGGGCACTAAGATATCTCTGTAAAGTCAAACCCAGAGAATCGTGCGGGAATTTGTTCACTGCCAATAAAATGTTAACAGTCATCGTACTTTTTATCTTAGAGACGGTTTGCCTTATTTATAAACATAAATCGAAGTTCAACTTTGCTTCTACTCTTTATGCTACTCGAAATAGCAATTATACCTTTAGACTTCCCATCCCAACTTCGAATTTAATCAAGGATTCCATATACGATAATGGTGGTAAATTTTTCAATCTTTTACCAATAGAAATGAGATCTGCAAATTTAGGCAACACTCATTTCAAAAAGGCGGCGAAGAACTTACTTGTTGACAGACCCTATTATAGTTTGGAGGAGTATTTTAGCGAATCCTTTTAACAATATATTAGCAATTTATACATGGTGGTATTTCAACTATACATTCGCGGCATTCGAAGCGCTATTTATAGGCACGCGCTGCCTGCCCCCGGCCGGTATCGCCGTAACCGCTACGTTTCTGTAGTATCTTCGATAATATTCATTTAAATTAAATGCTGTAAAGGGCCATACTGATCTATATTAAATGCACAATGTATGAAAGGTACTTAATTGGATAAGAATAAATGATGTATGGCTTAAAATCATTTCGTAATAACGAGGGGTCTCTGCAAATTTTGTGTAATGTTTGGTCGTTTTGAAGGCGTAACTAACGATGTGAAACTAGGAAAATTAGTAGTCAGTCCAATGGTAACTTATAAGAAAGCTGCATAAATTTCAGAAAACCATTCCAATGCGGGGTATCATAAAAAAATATGGTACTTTTTCACAACTTTCATATGACTCATGAGGTTGAAGTAAACAGTGTAGTAGCCAACATAAATGCAGCAGAAAAAAAAAAGAAAATTGAAGGGAACCTTAGGAAGTTTATTCCAGTTATTAATTTTATGTGGTGCCCAAAACACATCCTTGAGGGGGCACAGAGACGATAGTATTATTGAGACAACTGGGAGCTGTTTCGGCGAAGAAAATTTCAGAGCAATGCAAAAATTCAGAGTTGATGCTGATGATGACATCACATATAACAAATTGTGGAAGAAATGCCAGTTACATCAGCAAAACTACACGGAATGAAATTATAGAATGCTGTGGATTGTGAATAAAATAAAAAAGTAATTCAAATGCCCTCGACAAAAAAACGACCTATGCATCCCGTTTCTTGATTTCATTATAAATGAACTGCCGACAAGGTTCCCCAAAAAGAAGATGGAATGTGTCGGCAAGCTGCAACACCTGTTAACACCCGATATAAATGATGCCTACATTAGTGACATTCTTTAAGGGGCAATCAAATACAAAGAAGATTTTCCATGCTTTTTGGCCTTGAAAGGAAACAAAAGTGGGATACAAATCCCGAAATTGAAATGCCTAGACACCTGACGCAAGCTTATAAGTTTGTCGATTCTCTCCCAAACATTAGGATATGTTTGGGACATTAAAACGGATTTCTTTTTAAACAACCTAATACGTAAGGACACACATTTTTTTTTAAATCGGAAATTTTACCAACTATTTTCTCTAGTTTTCAATGTAGTTTGTGTAGGAAAACAAATGAAACAAATTCGGAATAACATTTCATTTTCATTTATCAGGTACAGCATAAATTGATTTTGTTTCGACTACAGAATAAACTCTCCTAACGTGCCTCTTCAGATTACAAGGATCATGAAAACTCTTGTGACATATCAAACAAACATGTTTTTTCTCGTCGCTGTGATTCCTGATGACATGCCTTTTCAAAGCACTCGAGTTGTTGTATCCCTTGTTGCAGAATGTGCAAACGAATGGCGTTTCTCCCGTGTGAATCCTGGTGTGAACCTTGAGACTTCCACTAGCGGTAAAAGATTTTCCACAAATTGTACACAAATATTTCCTGAAATCAAGCAATAAAGCATTTTAGAAATTGAAGCTAAAGGCACAGTGTGTTTTCACCTGTTACAGTAGGCGTTGATATTCATCTTATCGTGACTGCATTGTTCCAACTTGCACAAACTGCAACCCGTATGCGTTTTTTTTCCTTCTCCGTGTACTGTCATGTGTGTGGCTAACGCCCCCTTTGTGAAATACTGTTTGCCACAGTGCTGACACTGGAACTGTTTCTCACCAGAATGAATTGAAATGTGCCTCTTCAAGTCACCATCTTGTATGAAGGTCTTGTCGCACATTTTGCATTTATAAGGTCGTTCACCTGAAAATATGATTTTCTTATTTCATGATAGTATTTTATGGTATGGTATCAGTTATCAGTTGCATGTCCATGATGCAACTGATAAATGATACAGTACCAATATTCCAAAAACATCTTCAGAGAAGCAATTTTGTGATACCATAACAATAAACGTAGATTTTTTAGTTACAGTTACAATATCAATTGAACAATTAAGGTATACTTTATTGTTTTGAAAATACACTCTATTTTATGAACAGTCCTCGTATATTGAGTTTGATATAAAACGAGAAGGTTCACTTAATCAACCAGAATCATAGAGAAAATAAAAAAATTATTAATGGGAAAAATTGAACTTTTCAATACCTTACCGGTATGTATTCTAATGTGCCTTTCCAGATGAGAATTTTTCTGGAATTGTTTGTTACAGAACTCGCAGATAAACTGTTTCTTTTCGATTGTATGTATCCTCATATGGGTGCCAAATCCGTATTTGTCCAGTACTTTGTGACAAATTTTACATTCCTGTTTACTGGATTCTCTAGTTTTTGCTTCATCCTTTCCATGACTTGTTACTCCACTACTTTCTACGTTATCATCAATTTCATAGTGCTTGACTTGTTTATGTTTTTTCAAACTTGTAGAACTTCTGTATCCTTTATTGCATATTGAGCAGACGTAGGGGGTTTCTCCTAGAAGAGCAAGTTAAACAGTTTCAAGCTATTGCTTTTGCAAGAAAGAAGAAAATTAATTTTCATTCAACAAAAGAGTTGAGAATAATATTAATCTATGAGACAATACATTTAGAAAATCACGTTGAACTGTAACTTACACACTAAATAAACTTGCGAGCAGAATGAGAAGACAAAAATAAAAAACACCTACTACCACCTCCTAAGTGTTGAAAAATATATCAAAATGTATGCAGACTTAATTGAAATTTTTAAATATGATTTATAACAATAATTTCAAAAGAATAATTGGTCTTACTTATATAAATTATAAAGGATGGAATATTTAGTTTCACTTGCTCAAGAAGGAGCATTCCGCCGTTGTTAAATCTCGTAAAAATTCTCTCAAAGTTGTCTAACATCAAATTATTTCATATGAATTTGTTTATTTGCTTTATTCATATTTTCAATGATACATTCATTATCCAAAGAGACCATAGCCAATTGTTTTGGCGTGAGTGATTCATTCTACTCATTCAATCGGCTGCTATATGGAGTGGTGGTTCGAGTCCAATGGCCGGACTTCGTTTGTGAATTTCACACATTTTTTTATATAGAGGTGGAGAAGTAGAAAGCCAAAACCTTTCTTTTCCAA
>WOGO01000093.1:0-32125 GCA_015342085.1 Leptinotarsa defecta
TTGTTCTACTTTTACTTGTATTTTATTTCACTATTATTTCATTACAGGTTTATTTTGGGTTAATATAATTGTTATTTTCAGCCATTCATTTTCAATTCTTCTTTTTTTGTTTCAGGGATTTCAAATCAATTTATATAATAGACAATGGAAGTCCGAACTAGTGAAATTCACGAATGACACAACTATGGTGTTAACGACGGTCAATTTTTTGAAGAGTAGAATAATTTTTAAAGTTTTTGGTGCAAAGTCATTTTTATTTTTTGTTAACACCGAAAAATACTCAAAATTACAAAGTATCGTAACGAGAACTTTATATTCAATAATATCAAATCACAGAACATTAAAATCAAATAGGTTTTTCGAAACAAAATTTTTTGGAGATATTCTTGTCCAAAATAATTCTCCAAAATAATCTCCAGAAAATCAATGAGTTTGTTCCAAAATAACTATTTTATTTTGATGTTTTGTGATTTGATATCATCAAATATTAAGTTATTGTTATAATACTGTATAATTTTGAGTAATTATCGGTGTTAACAAAAAATAAAAACAACTTTGCACCAAAAAATTTAAAAATTATTTCATTTTTCAAAAAAATTGAGCGTAGTTAACACCATAGTTGTGTAATTCGTAATATTACAGGCTTTCAAAATAAACCCTCGTTTACAGAATGCTGTCTATTTATCGTTTTATCAATTTTTTTTGTAGTCTCCATTTTTTTAAAAATGGTAAAAAAATAAAACTTCGCTTGAATGGCCATGACTTCAAATCTATTATGTATTTTTCAATGCTGAACAACTTTTATAAATAACATTTCCCAAAATTTTCCAAAATGAGAATACTTGACTCCTGTTTCAACATCAAATATTTGAAGGCTCCTATTACGTGTATTTTACTGTATTTTCTTAATGCATGTCAATAAACCCCCAATAAATAAGTATCCCATATGGTGCATACTTTGGGGATGACACTGTATGTAAAAAAAATACTTTTGCTCGAGTGAACTTCAGAATATTATGATATGATGAAAATGTTTTCAAATCTTCATTTGTAGACTATCAACATTAATGAAGTTCTTTCAAAATAACATGCCTGCTATCAGCAACTGCTTTTAAAGAGTATACCTCAAAAACATTCTCAAATTGAATGATAACAGACCTACCAAGATGTTCTCCAACATTTTAGTCTAATCTAGTCGCGTGAAAAGTACAAAGGTAGAGATGTAGGGGTTTCTGCAAGGTACTTGAGGCCATTATTCAATTCCCGTCGGTATGTGCGGTCTCATATAAAACGATATACACTACTCTACGAGTACTCTTTTACCACTTTCAGTACTCTTAGGATATTGATTGATTTATTGAAGCAGGGGTGTTGCCGGGTGTTGCCTTATGTTCCGAGGAACGATTCACTCTCCACCATCAGGTTGATATGAGTAGAAGGTAATAGGCACGTATCCACCTTGCAGTTCTCCTAAACCAGCAAAGTGAGACAATATTCGTCGTAGAGTTTAGTTTCGGTTGAGAAGATTGTAGTTATATCGAAAACTTGCAGCATTTCTTCACGTCCTTCGTTATATGAGTGCTTCGAGAAAAAAAGGATTGTCCAGTACAATTTTTTCGATAAATCATTAATATTAATAAAACCTGATGAAGTTCTTATCGATCTTCAAAATAAAAGTTTTGTTTGAAAGGAGGAGAATAAATGGATGAAACCAAATATGTTTGTTCTGTTTATCGGTGAAATGGTGGCTAATATACTTTCTAAACTTAAGAGTATACCAGCTCTGCCTTCTACGTCAGAAATTTTGGCCGCACAAATGCGGTCAAGATTGGTTCATTTTGGCCCTGCTCAGGCCACATGATTTTCAGACCCCATGAACATTTTCCTCACAGTGTGGGAGTGGACGTCACTTGATTATCAAATTATGACGGAGCGTCCTCTGCTGCAGCATCAAGGAAAGGACTTGACCGGCACAATGGTTTATCTCTTTTCAAAATATTTTACTTTTGTACATCTACATAGTAAAAAATGCGGCTATGTGTTTCAAAACAATTTTCAAAATATCATTTTGAACTATTTGAATAAGAGAAAATGATGTTGTTGTTATAAGTCATAACTGTTCGCAATAAATTCCAAAATTCAACGGATTGACAAAAAAATTCATTTGTAGATTGATTTCCTGAGGACCCAAAAGACAGTTGAATTGGGGGGTGTCCACACTCGTATTCATTATGTTTGAAGGTGGTTGACAATGTTTCATGGTTGTAACAAGACTTATGAATATGCATATAATCTGGGGAAACATATAAGAAATATGAGTTTCATCAGTTCAATATAATGGTTATTTTCAGCTATTTTTTTCAATGTTAATTTTCATTTGTCATTTCAGAGATTTCAAATCATATCATATTAGACAATGGAAGTCCAAACTAACGAAACTCATATTTCTTATGTTTTCCGAGATTACATGCATATTTATGAGTTTTGTATTGATAATGAATATGACGTCTGTGGATAGATCTACTGAATGGTCACCTTCATAAAAAGGTGATCATAAAAACCACATATTGATTATTTACGGGTATATATGATCATAAATCAAATCCCACATATATATTTTCAAGCTTGAATTATTCGATGAAATCTTAAATATCGTGAACATGTCTCATATCAGATAATTTTCTCTTAGCTGATAAAGTTGTGGTTTTCCAATAAATGAAACAGGCTACAAATCTAGAGCTTATGAAGACCATTCAATACTGTCTCTTATTTCATTCAACTATCAAGTCATATTGACCACACCGTAATGCATTCAAATCAAGTAATAATTTCGATGAAGCAGGAAACAATTATTTGTCATCCTGTATTATAATTAGAGAAAAGATCTAAATGGATCTAGGATAGGACTAAAACACCAAAAAATGTACTACAATTTTGATGGTTGAAAACAATATATAAAAAAACAATTCGTCATTTCTGCGATTCCTCAGTTCCAAACTAATAATTTTATTGATATATAAACCAATTTGTCTGCCAAACGAATGTTTATGGCATATTTGTTCTATCTACAACATACACCTAACAATGACAATAAAACATTTGATTCGAATTTAAAACCATTGCTTGTCATCGGATAAGTTCGACAGATCATGTTGATTTAGAATGTGTCTCTTCAAAGATATTTTCCGGGTAAAGGCTTTATGACAGAGGCGGCAGTGGAATTGTGGTGTTTTTCCACATTCGTATTTCATGTGTCTTACGGCATTATATGTATATTTATATATCCTCTTACACTTTGGACATTGGTTTGTCAAATCTGAAAACAAGATCTAGTTTTCAGTAATATATAAATAATTTATAGCATGCGAATATATAAAAAACTGAGTAAATGTAATTAGAATATGAGGCAAAACAAAAAAATGGGAAAACATTTGCTGTTTTGTTTTTTGACCTTATTACCTTCGCTCTATTCAAAAGTGAATTATTGAATGTCATTTTTTTTTGGAATACTCTTGACGAAAATTCATCAAAGTAAGTGGAGCATTTATGTATGGGATGGTATTGCAGGCTATGCATAGAATGATATTGAAGAATAAAGAAACCTAATGTAAACAATTTGAAGGTTTCTCACGTTTCTCGAAAATTCAGTGCAATAGAAATCAATTATTAATTTTTCTTTTGGTGTCAAAGACATTGGCAAATGATGCTTTGTGTTCGGTGAAGCTTATATTATTAACTCTCTGAACTATCTAGGAAGCATGCCCCAGTCAACTTAGTAAACTCAAATTGAAAATCGTTCCTTAGGAGAAATATCTGGACGATTCAGGATTCAAACCTAGACATCTAAGTCGCGAACTATATATACCTTGCGCCAACCCATCACTACCAGTTGTTATTATTATTATTTCAATCACCATCACCAAAAACTACACCTCACGATTTGATCTCCACAAACTTTATTCGAAAAATATATCACAACAAGTTTGTGGAGATCGAATTTTGAGGTGTAGTTTATGAAATTACTATGGATCTTCATCAATCAGAAAATCACCATAAACGATTACTATAATCACTGTGAACCAAAAAGAACCTCCTGAATTGATCTGATAATTATTATTACTAATATTAGTTGATTCTGTGTACGAGTCCCATCAAAAGTTTCATCTTGACATCCATAATAGTTTGATATAATCAAAAAATGCCACAACGAAAATTATTGAATTACAGATGATGTCTAATAACACATGAATAGAAGTTCACAATGAGAAATTACTCAAAAGAATCAATGAATAATTGGCAAAAAAAGGAAAATCTTGAAAAAATTTCATATTCATTCTCATATATTGGACAAACTTAGAAATTATTCATATATTTCCATTCAAATTTCACCAGGTGTTATGTAGTTGATTTTGATATTTTTTTTTCAAAACCGACTTACAGATTTGTGTTGAAATATTATCACTTTTTGTTATTACTTTTCCCTGTTTTGTCTTTTTACAAAAGAGAAAACATGGCAAAGTAGCTCCGGCAACTGTTCGTCGGAGGCATATGGGAGTGGAGTGATTACTGTGATTCTGTTGAATAAAATAAGGATACAATAAGGGCGCCACTGTCTTTTTTTATAAGGTCTCATTTGGAAAAGATCAGAAACGTAAGGTAGAGAGTAGATACAACAGCTGAAATAAAAGAATGACATTCCCAGTTTGATATTATTTAATAAGATAAATATTGAGTCGTACGGTACTATTATGCAATTATAACAAAGCATACGATCATATATATTGAATCTTCTCAAAACCTACTTGACGGCTAACTTGCTGATACCAGTATGTATAAGTATAAAAGAAAAAGGATGTACCCAGGGAAAAATTTATGAATTTTTCCTATTGGGGAATAAAATGTTTTTTTGGGTTATGTTACCTCAGAAGGGCTTGAATATTAATAAATATAGCAAATTTATATAAATAATTATGAACGGTTTGTTTGAATGGTTAAAAATAAACAGTTAAATATTGAAATATTGAATCAAAACCATAATATCATAATACAAAACTATAACTGGCCTTTCATCCAACATCGATTCTAAAGAAGTAACAACCACAGAGAAGGTGAGGTCCTCAACCAGTAAGAAAGGAGGAGCGGTTCTATTTTTTCTTTTCGTCTTGTCACTCGTTAGGAATCGGTAAGTCCGGACTATAGTTGGAAATACCTCTGTTTGAGTCACAAAGGACATCCAAATGGATAAATGGAGCCGAATCAGTGAATAGAAACACTCTTGCGGCCCTGGTTAACGTTTCCAAATCCTTCGGGATGCAGGATTAGGTTGAGAAAAGTTTTCGTAAGAAAGAAAAACCCTCTGGTACCAAGAGGGTTCTCTTCTGCAGATAGTTTTCGTAGGAAAGAAAAACCCTCTGGTACCAAGAGGGTTCTCTTCTGCAAATGCATCGACAACTATAGATTCTCCGAAAGACCATATTTTTAACATCAAATACAAAAGGATACTGCCATTATACACATCACATAACATGGATTAGCATAATCTAAATAAATAATAAAAATTGCACAAAAGTCAGTGGCGTAAATTTTTTAGTCAAAAATATTTGTTCAAATCCCGATCGAGACGCCTTTGGACTTAATAAATTGAATCACGTTCGGGATAAATTAGCTCCTCAATGTTATAAATACCATTGCCAAATTACAACTGAATTAGGTAAAGGATATTCAAGATATTTACGAATAACTTTTTTTTAATTTTTATTTTAACACCCTGTATTTTAAGAACGAAGGCTTTGCGAGCCATGTGTATTTGAACATTTCGTCTTAAAATTACCTAAAGAATCGTCTATTGAATTTATGGTACATACTTAAGTAACACCCTGTATATTGACATGATCTGAGAATTATATTTTTACTGAGTTGTATGAAGGGTTTGTTTACTGAACCCAACCATTTTAATATGTCAATTTTGTGCCAAATAAACAACTTAAAAAAATCCAAACTCTATTAGGGCTCACTTTCGGCATTTCTTCATTAAAAAAAACATGAACTTCACTTCACGCCTCAAATTTTCGTCAATATCCAATGTTGGTAGACCTGAATATGCCACTGCTGATTTTACGGCCTCTTTTTTTTGCATTCAACGTTCAATAACAATTCGAGATAAGTGTCTTTTCATTTACAGAAAAAGCATTTTTTAGAAGTTATTGATGTTTTTTTCATTGATATTTTTAATCAAAACTGTAATATATGAATTAGGGAACGATCTCTAATATTTTTCATGTTTATAATTGATTTGCAAACAATTTTTGATGAATAAACAAGAAATACCAAAAAATTATACAACAGCACAGCATAAATTAATCATTTCTCTATAATTTCGGGTGTATCATACTTGAGAAAAATTTACCAATGATAGTTTGATCTTCCTCTTGAAGATAATCACTTAGTGATTGAAACACGTGTCGAGGTGTTGAAATGACGGTTTGATGTTGGGATTAAACTCCAGTAATATTCAATGATGAGATAACATTTTTATATTTATTGCTGTCTAAAAAATTGGTACCCAATTGGAATTATTCAATTTGATTACTGGTCGCCTCTTTACTATAAAATATTGACAAATAAAATAGGTTCATTACTATTCGAATACTGATATTGTACCATTGTCGTACTGTTAATTGATTACTGGATAACTGCAGATGAATAACGTATTATGGGAAATTATAGGAAAAATAAAAACAAGAATTATTGCTCCAGATGATAAATCTAAAACATTTCTAGTGGAATGAAGATATTGACTGAAAAAAAATAAACAAAGGTTCCATGAATATTTAATGTGCTGGATTGAAGAAAATGGAGTCAAAATTATATTTATTACTCAAAGTCGATAAAATTGTGCATTCTGAGCCCATGTTTCCTCAAATCCGTCCTGTAATAGTGAGAATTACAACAAAATATGCACTTGTATCGTTTTATCTTTCCATATTCTACTGTGAGGTAGAATAATTTAAAAAGTATGTACATTGTATCTAAAATAGACAGTCTACAAGAAGAATTTTGAAAACACTTCAAACGAAATCTAAAAATAGGTTAATATAGATAAAATATCTGATTTATTAGTTAATGTTTAGTGTTGATTTGAATAATAATGAAGAGGATCATATCATTATTAGAACTCGATCGGAAATTATTAGGAGCTCACACTATTTGGAAGTATTTTTTATAAATGGGGTGATGAAATACTGTTTTAACATTTCAATATTGTGATTCCTCAAAATTTCACTGGACATTTATTTCACAAATGTTCCAGTCTGTTTGTTCCAGTAGATTGAAGGAAATAAACCACAGTTCACCAATATTGGGGTGGAATATTTTCCACCATGCTGTCCATGCTGGACAAGATGGGTTTCTGACAATGTTTTGGTTTTGTGCTAGTCTTGTTCTATTTTGTCTGAAAACCAAGGCATCCTTCCAGACAAAACGTATCTGTTATGAAGGGAATCATCCAACTCAACACAAACGCTCCCATAATCCCAAGAAGCTAGCAATTCATAAAATGGAAAACCTACGGTTTCCAAGGATAACATCTTGTCAATGAAATCTAGTGAAAAAACTGGAATTGGTTCCTCGAAAACGAAAATGGAATTCGTCTACCGGAAGGATCTTATAAACCAACTCGTTGCTCAGTTACAAAAGTCGTTTCCATCCCGCTATCTAAATCAACTCATCCATCGGTCTTGAGGGTGGCAGATGAGGTTGTCGTGCGCCTTCATCTTCTCTGCCTTGGAGTCATGGACAAATAAGTTTGTCTGCGACACTTCATTGCAGTTTTTACAGATTTCCCTCCTCGGAAAAATTTTTAAAGACGAATAATTCGATTTTTTTCCCTGAAGGAGCCCCGAGCAGGAAATACAGACGCCCTATGGAAAACCCATACCATGTTTAATTATCAGGCGTCTGCACGAGTACTTGAAATATGGTCGTTATCCAAGTCCTCCTACCGACCAAGAAGAGTACGATGAAGATCATCGCATGCTCTACTCACTACCTGGGAGACTCAGATACAGTATATCCTCAAGCTATAAGCCGATTCATTGACTATAGCAAAAAGAACGGGTATCAAATAATAATGGGAAATATGCCGTGAATTCACAACCTACATTGTGAGGTACGAATACAAAACGCAGAGGTGAGCGGTTTTTCTCAAATATACTCGTATAATATCCGTAAAAACTTTTGTTACTAGCATTAGGCAAGAGAAATCGCATTCAACCATCAGTTCATTGTTTCTGAGCAATAAGATGTGACACTCGGCATTGACTAGATCATAGATATATTTTATTCAATACTGGAATATTTCCAAGACTAGCATAGAAAGATATTGATTTCAAAGCAACTGATTTGACTGATTCAACCGGAATTTGAGAACGGCTTCATTACAATTTACAATTCTAATGGGATAGATACAGTAGCGGAGCAATTTCGCAAATCAGTGATCTCTTCCTATCATGAGTATTTCAAGCGGAAATATCACGCTACTGAATTATGTGCGGAGAGATTGGAAGAATCCAAACTCATACACAAGTCAATAAAAATATTCTCGGCTCCTACTAAGCAACGTCTAAATTGGTAACAAATTGCCAAAAATGACTCTCCTCGATAGGAAGACTCAACAGATTGTCTCTGGTCTGGATTCCTGGTCGTACTGGCCTGGAAAGCAATTAGGCTGCTGACTCCCTTGCAATGCAAGGGTGCAGCAAGTAGCTTCATCAGACCAGAACCTGTCATTGGCATCGCTTTAGGCTTTGCCAAACAAAGAATGAACACCTGGATGGCAAAAAGATTTATGGACTTCTGGATAAATCTTTCAGGATTGGCTCACTCCTAGACGTTCATTCACCCTTCGAAGCTTGATACTAAACAGTTGTTGGACCACAGTAGGGATGGACTACAATGTCTAACAGGCCTTATTACAGGTCACTGTCATTTGAATCATCATATACATAGACATGGACTGGCGGAAGACAGTGTGATAAAACAGCAGAGCACATACTTTGTGCCTGCCCCGCTTGGGACCGAATCATGTTTAAAGAGTTCGGCAGAGCCGAACTGAAAGATCACTCACCATACAAACTAATCGGATTCGTTAAGAAACTGACGCTGATGCTGACATATTTTTGATAGAAGACTTGTTAGGGAATTATTTCAATATGTGATTTCATGGGACATATTCCAAATCTTTTTGTAGCTATCGAAGGTGACTAATAATTCGAAATGAT
This sequence comes from Leptinotarsa defecta, assembly GCA_015342085.1. NCBI lineage: Eukaryota > Metazoa > Arthropoda > Insecta > Coleoptera > Chrysomelidae > Leptinotarsa > Leptinotarsa defecta. The sequence goes on from WOGO01000093.1 coordinate 9,279, forward strand.
TATTTCAGTTGAGAAAAGAAAATCATTTCATTCTAGATGTTGAATATGAAATGATATTTTGAATATTAAATGAAAATATATTCACAGTTTTCAACACATGAACAAATTGTGTTTCAGTCCGCAATTTTCTAGGAAATCTTTCAGTCAAAGAAACATTGAAGTACCAATAACTTTTAGGAAATATTTAACTCGGGTGGTGCAGATACGTATGTTTCTTCAAAGCAGCCTTCTGAATATACGCCTTTCGGCAAAGTTGACATACGAATCTCGGAATGCCGTCACATTCATACTTCGTATGTCTATACAAATTAGATTGATATTTATAAGTCTTCGAACATCTCGAACATCGGTACTTTTTTGGTCCCTCTGAAAAAAAAATTATAAAATTCACAATTATCATTACTTTTCAGCGGAAAAATGTATCAAAACGAATGAAAGAAGGATATTTTTCAGGAGGTTTTTGTTTTCTACTTCTTTTTTTATGACTGTAGTGCCCTGTCGTCGCCGAAAGAGCAATAACAATTTTTTTTCAATAAAAAAGGAGGGTCTCATTCGATAGGTATTTCAATTCTCTATATCTTTCTCTACTTATTGCTAAAAATTGAATCTGCTATTGCCGAGTGACTAGAAGTTTTATTATTGTTTCAATAATCTGCAAACACAATATAAATATCATAATTTCAATAAAAATCATTCAAAACTCACTCTATTTCATTCCAAATGTTATTCAAAATATATATCATTCACTCCTTCACTTCTCAGAACCAGTGGATAGGTAAACGCAGTCCCTCAGAATGGCCGCTGTATAACAGATAAAACACACTCAGATTTTTGTGAGGATTGATGAAATCTAATGTTCTAGATACACAATTGCAGTCGACTCCATAGCTCATGAACTGAATTTAGGATAAATTTTTTCTTAAAGTTATAATATTTTATTGTTTGTCTATTAATCCTTAAATCTAATATAAAACTTTTGAGAGTAAAAAATGTTGTCAGAAAACAAACACGAGTTATCTCATGACCCTCCTTTCTATTGAAAAAAAGTTAGTAGCGCCCGCTCGGCGACGAGTGATGCAACACTATTGCCTCTGTTATCAAAAATTTCTAAAAAACGATACCTTTTTACGTAAATTCTGTCCAACTATTATCGTCCACTCTGTATAGAAATTCATTGACTCAAAAAGTTACGATTTCGGGGCCATATCAATATTCAGGGCTATTCAAATTCGTTTCTGTACATGGGAATCTCGTAAACGATAAGAGATAGAGTGTCGGTTAAATTGTGGCAAAGTTGTGTATTTTAGAGACCTAATCCATGATGTAAAGAAATCGAATATAGCTCTTTTGGTCGCAGACATATTGAAAATATGTCCACTTTTTGCCATTGGCACATAATGTGGGCTCTCAGAATATATCCATGAATCTTTTATACAGGGTGTCATCTGACTTGGGCCACCACCATCTTTGAATTTTTCAATACGGACCTGTATTTTTTGTTGTAGTTTTTGGATCTTAGACGTTCTCTCCATACTGAGAAATTAAATTAAATTTTATATTTCGGGATGTTTCGGTAATATTCGATTATAATTATGTTAATTATTCCCTTTTTAATTACGGCCCTGAAAATTGGTTGACTGAGTTGAATAAAAACATAATGGCAACTTTCACGTCTCCCTATGTATCGTTGAGTTTTTCGAGAGTTTTTTTCATTGCTCTGAGCGTTTTCTACAATGAACTTCGAATAAGAAAACTTTTTATGATTTTTTGAAACATATCTACATCAAAAATATATTATAGGTATGTGTTTTGATAAGCAGAAAAAGAAATGATAGCGATAATAACATCCGAAACGAACACTATAATTGTAATAAAAATTGAAATGAAGTGATTCAATTTCAATTTTCATTATAATTATAGTGTTCGTTTCGGATGTTATTATTGCTACCATTTTTTTTTCTGTTCATCAAAACATATATAACATATTTCTGTTGTAGACATGGTTTGGATATTAATAAAAGGTTTTCTTATTCGAAGTTCATTGTATAAAACGCTCAGAGCAATGGAAAAAATATCAATAGGTACCTAAAAATGAAAAAAACTCTCGAAAAACCCAACGATACATAGGGAGACGTGAAAGTTGCTATTATGTTTTTATTCAACTCAGTCAACCAATTTCTAGGACCGTAATTAAAAAGGGAATAATTCAAAAAATTATAATCGAATATTACCGAAACATTCCGAAATATAAAATTTAATTTAATTTCTCAGTATGGAGTGAACGTCTAAGATCCAAAAATTAAAACAAAAAATACAGGTCTGTATTTAAAAATTCAAAGATGGGGGTGGCCCAAGTCAGATGACACCCTGTATAAAATATTCATGGATATATTCTGAGAGTTCACACAAGCGCCAATAGCAAAATGTGGACGGATTTTTAATATGTCTGCGAAAAAAGAAGATATAGGCAAAAAAATAATTTGGGATTTTTTGGTTGTTACTGTATATCTCAAGAACCAAAAGAGCTATATTCGGTTTCTTCACATCATTGAATAGGTCTCTAAAAGACGCACCTTTACCATAGCTCAACCGACACTCTATCTCTCATCGTTTACGAGATCCCCATGTACAGAAACGAATTTGAAAAGCCCTGTATAAAACATATGGTTTAGAACTGCCTGTTTTCTTTGCATATATGTCAAGAGTTGTTCCTTATTCGAGAAATTGGGCGATTTCGATATGCGGTTGTTTAATACCTCGTTTATGGGCAGATAAGGCGATGACAAATACGTTGTTTGTCGTTCCCTTCAGCCTTGTTCGAGGACTGATACTCTGAAAAGAATTCAATTTGTAATTATGGGAAATCATCTACATCATGTTGATGATGGACACTACCTTGCACTGATGAAAAGCCAAATAGCCCGAAATTGGTCTGGAAGTGTGCCCGTTCCAATAATTGAAAATCGATTCCGGCACTTGTATTGCCAACAACATATGCAGTAATTGCTTCTGTGAAGAATCATGCACTGACACCTGTCAGATATAATGCAACGATCTTCGTGGCATTAGCCAGGGGAGTAGTTAATATCTGATAGGAAGGCATTAGCCTACAGTGTAGGTGAGTTGATACTGGCCTGAATAATTTGTTCTTTAAGATAATTCGTTCTCTCCGCTAGTTATGCTCGATCAATATCTAATCTACAGCCATCTCATTTGGTGTTTGACGTTTTCTTAAATACATTCGGTAAGTAAATAGTTTGTTATAGGCAGTGATCAAAACTTACATTCATTTTGTTTGTCATGGTAGTCACAGGTCATAGTTTTGAAAAATATATACATGTTCATAACATGCATAGGTTCACATATTTAATGTAGGTAAGTATTAAACATAAATGAATTGACATAAAATTGGAAACTGAAAATATTGCAGCAGAAGAAAAATTATCATCTTTCGATTCCTTTGCTGAAATTCCAGTTAATGAAACTCAGCTAAAATAAAAAAATCTATCAATTTTAAAGCGGTATAAAGTTCGCCAAATCAACTAGTTCTAGCCATAATTCAAACATTAAATACTAGGTTCTGATAGTGAACACCTATCGGTATATACCTCCCTCTGGAATATCAATAAATGATGGCAATCACTTGAACTCTTCTTGAAACGCATGCCATATCGTTATCAATGACGTATAATTAATTACAGTATAGAACTGGCCTATACTTGATGAAAATCCATATTAAAACTCATTAATATTGATACAGTTCATTGTATGATTTTCACTATAAAGGGTTTTACAAAAACCGCGACACGTGATTCACTACACAAAAGCTTTCTCAAGCATAATTTACGCTTGGGAAAGCTATTGTGTAGCGAAACACGTGTCGCGGTTTTTAAAACTCTTCATAGTGAAAATCATACAATTAACTGTATTAATGAGTTTTTATTATTAATTAGCTCAGATGCATCGAATGTCTAAATAACTAGAGACAAATACAACCAAATCGTTGCCAAAAATTACCACAACTCCATCTACTTTGAAGTGTCTCGAACGTTTTTGTCATTCCATATCTAATGTATCCAATGGTATTTTCAAAAACTCTTCCATTTTTATAGTAATCTTAATTAAATCATCGCCCATATTCTACTACAAGATAGTATTTTCAGTAAATTAGAACATTTTTATCCTTTTATCAGTTATGCAATAGAAGAAAATGAAAATGGTGTTTATCATTGTTGGGACAGGACAGACATTCATTGATTCTTAGAGAGAATTTATACTCACTCATTCATCTATGTTTCTCCGTACTGGTACTAAAATTTGGTATATGGGTGCTTTTCAGGTCTTAGATGCGCACTAAGAGAGGATTTTCAAATATTCCAGCTGGGGCGCCACCCGAAGGCATAAAAGGGGAGCGTTTACATGTGAAAATCTTCGTAGCGTCACTGTTTCTGCGTACCGCTATATTTTAGGAGGCTGAAATTTTGTATGCAGGTTCATTTTATGTTGTATATGTGTGCAATAAAGAGAAATTTTTAAATATTCCAACTGAGGAGCCCCCTGCGGATAAGAAGAATGCGTTTACATATGTAACTCACCTTTTCAAAACTATTTCTCCATACCACTATATTTTCAGAGGCTGACATTTTGTATATGTTTGAATACTGCAACAGGGGCGTCAGCCGCGAAGGAAAAAGGTGCGTTTATAAAATAAAATTACCTTTTCATCACTGTTTCTCCATGCCCTTAATTTTTTGATAGATACATTTATATTTAGTATTACAATTGAACCCGTGCGGAGCCGGGGAGGGTCGTTAGTAAACAATAAAATTCTAGTCTACTTATGTGGTTATATTGATTATATACTCATTATACATAAATGAATGTTCAACTGATCTGATCGTCTAGGAAAAATTATTTAAACTTTCAATTGCATGTTGAGTGATCATATGTTTCTTCAATGCCACTTTCTGTGTGTAGGCTTTTGCACAATAGTCACAAGCAAATTTTCTTATACCATCACATTCATACTTCGAATGCCTGTATAAATTGGTTTGATGTTTGTAAGCCCTGGAACATCTCAAGCACTGAAATTTCTTGAGATAGGTACCTGAAAATAATAATGAATGACACGTGCTAGCGAAACACAAATCCTTAAATGTAGAAGCCACTTTCAATTATTTCGATATCTGAGGCTATGTAGGATCTGAACTTCAAATGACGAACCAAACTTTCACAGTCAAATGGACGAATGTCTTATGTCTGACGATGGAATTTGAAATCCAATAATGATACTGTTGTAAATCATGCCCTGAACAAAATAACGCCGGCTGCCACTGCTAGCCATAAACCAATCGTGACGTAGCTAAGAGCGCGCAAATGTTACATGTTCGCCGCCGTCTTAGATGTAGCAAGAATAATGCTACCGGCTTCGATAGAATTCCGAGGAATGTTCCAGCGCCTTCGATTGCCAAATATAAGCGTCAGTCACTCGCCCATCGAGACAGTCAAGTGGAAGTTACAGTGCGGTACTCTGAGCAATCTATAAAGCGACAGACATTCCAATGATATTTGGAGTTTTAATAAAAGTGGATGTTGTATTCAAAGTGAAATAAAGTTGAGTTTGGTAATTGTTCAGTGTAGTCAATTATTCGTCAACCTACAGGGAAAACCGTAACAATACATTTATGTTTGGATCTTAAACATACCATTTCTTTTGCCTAGTAAAAGAGTTGAAGAGGATCATCCAAAGTCTATTGAATTGATTTCGACATTTGAAAACTTCATAATATTTCACATTTTTTTAGGTATGATTGCTCTCTTACCATATATTTGAAAAAATGAACAAAATACCCAAAGCTGTGGAGATTTATTCACTGACTTCTTATTTGAATCCACTTACTTTTAAATGTAATGGTCAAAATTTCACCAATAAATTTTCATTTCAAGTATAACAACATCATTGTTATTTCGTAACGGTTTTTTTTATTACTAGTTCCACGATTCGTATTGATCAATAATAACAAAGTTTGGTAACATTTTATATCGAGTGGTAGTGGTAAATGGATCTCAAATTAAATTGATTTTATTATTGATACATAGATGTTAATGCTTATCACTTTCAACGCTTTCAATTCACTGTTGAGAAATTTTAATAAATTATTATTTGACTGACCGTTTGCCAATCTCTTATCTGTGTATAGCGGAAACTCCACCAAAAAGTGTTTCGTAGTTAATGATGTTTCAGAGATATTTTTTGAGCACAAAACACAAGCACTACAGAAAAATCCTTAACGCGTTCTAAGAGCGGTGCCACTGGAGATTAAATCCATTTGGGAAACATCCTCAGGAAGATTATTCGTCATGAAAGCAGTTCTAGCACAGTGAAGTTCGAGGTGTACTGAGTTGAATCTCGAAATGATGAGCAGCCACAGTCTGCTCTTGGTGAAATCAAATATGCCAAGTCACTTGTATACTTACCGTGATAGAAGAGAGACAAATCCTCAATCTTTCTTCGATGTTCCAAGGTTTCAAGAGATCACGTCTCGAATCAGGTGGACGGCTCTTTTCTGGATGGAATCCAGCAGCTTCGGAGTATGGTTAGGGGCGGAGCTCCATACATGAGAACAATACTCCAAGGAAGGTCTGATTTGAGCTCTATAAAGCATCAAAAGTTGCTGAGGTGTGTACACCAGCGTTGATGGTAAAATTATTTGAGAGATATTCATCGACGGCCGCTTGAAAGAAACGTTCATTCAGGAAGCTGGAGAGTCATACACATAAATGATCCGTCAAGCAATAGCATCGAAGTTTGGCCTGCAAACCCTCATGCCACACACGATTAAAGGCCTTATAAATATAAGTGCAATAGCTCTTGACTCTCTATGTTTCTCGATTGCGTTATTCCAAATATGGGTGACATACGACAGAAGGTCGCCTGTCGATTCCGAAAGCCATATTGATGATAGCTCAAGATGTTGAAGCCTTCTACGTGGGGGCTTCTTCTCTCTTGAGCCTTGAGAGTGTTGTTCTAGCAGTTTTCAACGTCTTACCTCTAGCCCGGGCCAAATGTCTGTTGTTCATAGAACCACCATTTTCATAGGCGCTTCTCGATATAATTTAGTTCTTGTGAAAAATGCTGTTGAACAGAAATATATTCAATGGAAATTTATTCCACCCCAAAGTCCTCTTCTTGGAGAATCATTAAATGTTGAGATTAAATAGGTGAAAGCTAATCTGATGAACATATTATAACACATAAAGAATTCAACACTCTGGTGGTTTATATCGAAACCATTTTGATTTTGATATCTCAGTGTCCCGGTAGCACCGATCATAACTACCTCTCCGCCCTCACTCCTAACCATTTTTTGATCTTAGAATCTTTACATATATTTCTGATGAATACTCTTTCCTTTGCTTGGGTCAAATACTCTTTCTTGTTGACAGTTATTTCAGAAACTACAAAGAGATTTTTCAAATAGACAGAATCGCGAATTTTTGTACATTATATTTCAGAAATTGAAGTGGAAAAACCCTGGTCATGCTTAATAGGAGAATAATTTCACTTTCGCGTTGCCTAGACAGAGTAGTTGACAATCACCCTCATCAAGAACCGTCACAAATTTTGATGTCAATTTCCCTCTCAAATTGTCATTTGGTCTTGTGATTTTCAATTCCTCACCGCTTCTACTTTGAGAGGAGAAAACTCCAACTTCGAAAATTTTAAACCCTTCTCTATATTGAACCGCTTCTGGTGTTTTCAGTTACTGGAAGTATTGGCTTCAACTTTGATGCCATTCTCAAGAAGGGATACATTTCGGTCTCAATCTGCCTACTCCTCAGTTAGTGACACGCTTTAAGGGTATTGTGACTTGAGGCACTTATCCTCGACTGAGTGACGTGAGGAATAAATCAAAATAGCTCCATTTTTTTTTAATTTCTACCCCTTGTTAATTTTTCATATTGGACTTTATTTTCCTAACTCATCGAAATATTTCATTGATTTTCATATTTTCATTTCATTTTTTCTTCAGTAAATGTCACATTTGTGAACACTCATTTAAACAATAAAATTTCGAACATTCAAATATGTGTAAATTATGTCAATTAGTGGACTTGTGCAGAGTATTCTTGTATATTGCTTGATAAGTTCTAATTAACTCTATTTTTACTTTCCCCACGCCAAACGGAAATGTATCCAAGGTAACAGAAACAGCAAATGAAACATATGATTGAAAGAAAGAAGCTTTTGATCTGTATATTTTACTAATATAATAAGTAGGCAAAGGAAACAATTTGTGATTGTACACTTTCAAGGACAATCATGTCTTCATTATGAATATTTGTCATCGGAGATGCATTTGAAAATTAGACAGTTTTTGAATGGAGACCAATTACAGTGATGTAGTAGCTAGTTGGTATTTGAAGATGTATCTGAAGACCTTGCCAAGGTTTTCATGAGAAAATAAACTACCAGAACAAACTGTATTATTTTGGACCATATTATACATTTTATCAATCAGTAGACATGAAATCACACGTTTTGAAGGATGTTCATAATACTGAAATAGAGAATTCTAGAAAACTGCATAAATCAACAGTTCGTTAACAGTTATGAGATGTATGGTGAATGCTGGCTAGGTGCACCTTCAAATGGATTCTTTGTTTGAAGGTTCTTTCGCACATATCGCATTTGAACTGTGGTGATTTGTTGCATTCAAATTTCACATGTTTGTATAACGAGGAATCATGTTTATATTTCTTCGGACAATTTTTGCAGCAGAATTGTACTCGATTACCTTCGTAGACTTTGTAGTATGGTACTAGAAATGAAAAAAAATGTGTAATGAAATAAGAAAATATTTATTTCTTCCACAAATTAGTTCCGTGTCAAAATAAACATCATATCCTCACTCTCAGCTTGTAACTGCCACTTATATAAAAATGTAAAAAACTTCAATATTTTAGAGCTGAGAAACAAATGATTTTCAAGATCTCAATTATCAGCTTCACTGAAAGTAATTCAATTCGTAATATTTAACTACTCTATAAATAATGCAGGTGAGTGAATTATCAAATGCGATGATTCAACAAGTCAAGAGATCACAGAAATTCACTCGTGATTTCTTCGTAACAAAAGTTGATGATACACAAAATATATAACAGTTGGAAAAAGGACAAGAACTGTGAACATTATACCCAAACATGGATATGTTTTGTAGTTTCATTCATTTAACATAACAATATGTGTGATGTATTACATATATTTATCTATTTGGGACACTCGTTTCATTCGTATTCTAAATGTTGTCAAGTTATCAAAGAAATGTTAATTGAAAGATCATGAAGAAAAACGTCACACATACACTTAAAAAGTGTTATTAATACGTAAATCATATCAAATACGACAATGTTTTACAGTTTCATTAATTTTACATAACCACCAATCCTTTTTTTTTGACTTTACTTTGATTTGACTGAAAGATTTTCTTTTCTTCAGAAAAATGACTCAAAATAAACTTTCTGGTCCAAATTTTCTGGCCTCGAATATCTACTGAAAGTGATTGATACATTTCACATCTATGGTGCCATAAAACTTGGAAAACTTCGGAGATTCGCAAAAATATATTATTATATGAGAAGTACGCATTGGATAGTTATCGACTTGATAGGGAATTGTTTTCCAATTATAACTTTTATAGTATATCTGATTTACTCTGTCTTTTCATTCTGGCAAATATACTACGAACCACCCTATAGATGGAAATTTTATAATAGGTGGAAGTTAACCTCACGATGTAATTTTCATTACACCATCACTTGCACTTAAAACAGAATAATTAACTAAATAAATATAAAAATATTTGATCAGTGCTAATATTATTACCACTGACAATATATTATTGGTACAAATGAGTAAAAACTGTGAAAACTGTTCATTAATGAATCATTTTTGATTTATAATGTTTCACTTTGGTTCAAGATAACAGTAACTCCACATTTTTTAATCTTCTCATCACATTTACTAGAAATTCGTCAAAAATATAATGGCCGTACATTATGATTCGTACTATATAGTTACCGTCTTGAATTGTAAAAAATACTTGCATACGGTACACTGGTCTACTTCTTTTTCATTTCATGTTTATTGAAACAGTGTTTTTTGAGATTTGATTTCACGAAACTTTTATAGTTACAATTTTCGTATGGACAGGTTATTGATGCAGTTTTTCCGCAGTATCTCAACTGATGAAAATAAACCGATCGTTTTGTTGAGTACTTCTTATTGCATTTCTCACAGGTCCATTCATCTGAAAAAAAAACGATAGAATGAGAAATATATCGGGCTGAGTTAGCTTATTGCTGGATCAGTTTTGTGATAACTGAAGAAACTCAATTCAAACAACACAAATACATGCATTTATTGAAATAGTTCGAACATTTGGATAGAAACATGAAATGTACTTACATTCATTATTTGCTCTGGTGGCACTTACACTCTATGGAGTACATAACGAGGTAAGAAAGGCAAGTGAACTTCGGAAGTGAGGAAATTTGTACAACCCAAAACTGTAATTTGTCCCACAGCAACGAACGTTTATAGTTTTCTGATACCAACAAAGGTTGTTGCTATCTAATCACAAAACAAATAATAACATCTGGATTGCTAAGCACAATTTCGTAGAGATTGGGGAAATATCAGAGACTGATGAATTATACATTGTCTGATTCGGATTTAAAGGCCGTCTTAGTTTGGAACTGCTGAATTATCAACACCCTGACGGAACGTGTCCGTAGAGTATGTGAACCAGAACACCTACAAGAAGAGCATCTTCAAGTGGCTTTAAGGTCGTACATTCCTAGGGTTACAGACAGAATCGGAAGAATCTTAGGGAAGCATAAAATAAAAACAGTGTACAAACCCACCAGGAAAATACAACAAAGCCTGAGAACTGCGAAATGCAAAAGAGGTCCACTCTCAACTGCGGGGGTATATCGTATACCATTCACCTGCGGAAAAGTTTATACCACCAAAAGATCCATGGATGGCTTCAAGGCTGAATGAACATCGGAGAAACTGAAGATTAGGTTAAATAGACGAATCGGCATTAGCAGAACAGGCGCTTAGTGAAGGAGATCACACGTTACTGTTTGAAGATGTAAAACTACTTGCACCCGATCATGGATACCACAGTTGGTTTGTACTGGAAGCTATGTAAATCCATAAACATATGGAAAACCACAACAGAAAAGAGGATGCGCTTAGCCGGATTTGGAATCCCATACTAAAAGATGCTAAAGTGGCAACAGCGCAATGCAATGTTACGTCATCAACAGGTAATAACACTTCGGCCTATAGCAACGCATCAACACGAGAGGCGGACTACCTGAGTCAACATAAATACAACCTACGAACTAGAAATCACCAGTCATCGGAGAATCATCAAAGTGACTAAACCTCTGAAGAAGCCAGCCATTCGTGCTGGTGAAACGATAGGATGCAGTCCCAAACTACGAAGGCCTTTAAACCCTAAGGAAGATAGTAACACTACACATTATCATTCCTAAATGAACTTACGTAAAACATGTGCATAAAAACCACAGCATGAATTTTGCGATTCTATCTTGTAGCTATTTTTCTATAAAACACGGCAAGTCATATGACAGCTGAAAATGTTTATCACAATTTTTTTCATTGATCACAGTTTTCATTTCGTTCTGAACCCAATTCTGAAATCAATGTAGACCGAAATCGTGGAAAAATACTCTGTGTAAATTTTTCACTATAATTGAATGAAAATCAGGTTATCGGTTGCGGATGGTGATGGACAAAAGTGTAGGACTGGCTTAGGCTCCATAATTAAACATTTTCTACGTCCAAGGGGATAGGACGCCCTTCCCCCCACGCCCCCTGGCTGAATCTGCCACTGGCATGGAAAACTCGGAAACCGTGAGAGATATAAAATCGTTTGAAGTAGGAGAAAGTTGCCAATATTAAAGCTTATTTGAATGACGTACCTGGATTTATGGAATTCTGATTAGTTGAATAATTCTTTATTCTATATTGTTTATTATTTAATCCATTTGGGCATGATTATTTGAAGAGTATCAGTAAAAAGGAGTCTATCATTAGAATTATTTTATTGAAAAAATAGAACCTAACGTAATACAAAACTATATTGCAAAAGCATTTATAAAGTATAATAAACTTCAATTTTTTGTATAGAAGAACTCAAATTGTGCAGTTTTGCCAGAATTTTTGTTAAATACAGACAAGAAACTCATAAACAACCAGAAATCCGATAAGATAACGTATCATTTTGGGAGACTTCAAGAGTAAGGAAAAATAAGTGTGGAAATAATTTCAAAATATTTTCCGATTTTATTTCTCAGAAATATCAACACTAAGAAAATATTTGGAAATTACTTTTTAATCTACTTGACCTAATGGTTTCAAGTGGAGAAAAATAATATATGATAATTTCTGTCCATAAATAATTGTTATGATCAAAAGTTGATTCAACTATCACTTTTAAGGAATAACTATATCTATTGTCAAAGTTTATAAACATAACATCTATACCGATAATCATTTCGAAAATCGTTATGAAAATTAAAAAAAGATTGAGTATCAAAACCTTAAATCTAAAATATACGATGTGGTAAAAATTCACCAAAATCTGGTAATGGAAGCACTTATTCTCAAAACAGCATCACAATATAAACAAATCATATATACCTATCAGTATTCAACTATAACATACTCATGAGTATACTTAGAAATGGTATTCAGATATAATTTCGTATCTCACTAACATTAAAGGCACTTCATAAAATATAGGAACAAGTTGAGTGATAAAAAATAAGGAGTATTTATATAAATTCATAATAACATTATTAAATATGAATTGACAAACATTTCTGTGGAAAAATCAGTGTATTTTTACCTCTTTTTTGTTATATCACCCTTCACAATTTGAAAAATGAAACACTAATGGAAAAATTTGTATAATATACTTTTTTCAAAAAAATGCCTCTTTTACATTTCTACTATTAACATTTCCTATTGACAACTGATTTTGCAAATGAATAATTGGCTTCTCAATTTCAAAATACAGTAACTGACATGGAAACGAACAAATTTTTTTATCATGTAGTGGTTCCGCATAATCAAAAAACAGTCAGTCTCTAACCCTTTTTCACGGAACATTACACAGGAAAAAAACAAGGAATACCGTCCAACAATTATGAAGTTTGTACAAAAATATATTATTTTCTTTTGATGTCCTGAATGTCCAAAAAATGCCGTCTTTTTTGGTAATATTTTTAAGAGAATTACGATGTGTGACGAGATAAAGAACGAAATAAAAAGGCCAATACCCAATGGCAATGATGGAAAGGCTGCAACCGCTAGGCTACTAGACGAGAAATGATAAATTTAAAGATTTCTTCACTGCTCTTAGACACAAGAAGAGAAGGTGGTTCCAGAAGTTCCCGGCCTGACCTAAAGATGGCGATAATTGTTCGAAAAATATCACTGTGATAGAAAGTACCCAATCCATATAGCATATGTTTCCGGCCTGACCTAAAGATGATGATAATTGTTCGAAAAATATCACTGTGATAGAAAGTACCCAATCCATATAGCATATGTTTCAAGTTTAAAGACGCTGGGTTGTTTAGTATTTGTTTGGCAGCCTACAATAGAGAACGTTTTCGGTGACTTTATCAAAATGGAAAAAATTGGTCATTGTTATGTGGTACAATACTTTTATTGGAAAGACCTCAACCCAACGAATATAAAAGCTGAACTGAATTCTTCTCTGGGTGAGTAGCAGAGTTTAAACAAGTCCGTATGAGCTGCCAAAACGAGCAGTGCAATAATCGAATTGAGGTTTGAATTGCTACCTTATGCACCCTATTCGCCAGAGTTAGCCCCCTTGGATTATCCGTTTCGAAACTTGAAAAAAGGGCTCAGTGGTCAGAGATTTCTCAACGATGAAGGAGTGATGACGACAGTTAATGGCTACTTTGAGGATTAAGACAGCTCTTATCAAAAAAAGGTTATCGAAATTATTGAACGTCGCTGGGAAAAGGATATAGAGCTGGAAGGTTGAAAAAAAATACATTTTTTTACAAAATGTTTGTGTTTTCTCTGTTAGGCTGGATACTTCTGGGACCACTCTCGTACAAATGGGGGGTGAATATGTTTGGCATGCTTTCACAACTTAATTGTAAATGTGAAGTTTTCTTTACCGTTAATTACGGAAAAGAAACGTATGAACAACCAGAAATCCGATCAGAGAATGCATCATTTTGGGATATCATCGAGAGTAAAAATGAATGAGTATGGAAATAATGAAGACAATGTTACAAATTATGAGGACAATGTTAATGATGTACTTTTTCGAATATAACAGTATCGGGCTTGATTGGCGTCTGGGTTTTGTCGTGGTATTCTTTGGTTATAATTTCCAAACGTTTGTACTGCAACTGGAGCACCCATCTTTTGTGAAGATGACTGTCAGTGAATTGATAGATCTAACAAGAAATGCGGCTTCAATGTTTTTTCTATTGAAAAAGAAAACTTCATTGGAAAAAACAACTTGGTGGTTGACATTTATGAAATAGTTCGCCCCAGTAACAACTCAGTTGTATAGAAAATATATCCCACATTCACAAAAGTTTTTGCCCCATCCATATGTTTCAGCAAAGATACATTACAACTAGCTCAAAGTAAAACTACTTTAGTGACTTAAGTAATGATAGTTTTCATTTGATTATTGGATATGGTTCTTAAAATATGTATATACTGGAAATTTGCCCTATCAACAAGTAATTGTCCAGTTTATTTTTTAGTGAGAGGTGATATTCAAAAAATATAAAAATTCTCTGTGACTCCAAAAATTACCGACTCCAGTCATATCAGAAAACTGACAAAATTTATCGAATTTTATTATTGCCTTCAACAGTTGATTTACATATACATCCTAAAAAGAGATGAATTATACGTTGGCAGTGAAGTTTGGATTTTCTATTTCCTTCTCGACACTTCGTATACAATATAATGATATTTGATATTTGTTCTAGAAAAATAACAAAAATGTTGGAATAAAATTGAACATCACCTATAATAATTGTAAAAGAAAGGTTTAAATAGGATTATGATGATATAAAGAATGTCGTTGAACAATCACACTCTCTAAAAAGTTGCCAAAGTTACTTTTTCTATTCACTTCAGAGTTAACTGACTTCTTGTGTATAAAAAAATGATTATAATTCAAAAATCAAACAAGTAGAGAAACTCTCGTTGAATGTGTCCTGAAAAAACTACGAGGGTTGCCTTTTAAGTTTCGGGATTTGGCAATCCTAGTGTTGCAATCTGGCAACTGACAGCTCTATCGTAAAGTTGAACATTTTTGAGTTTATGCGTACTCAGAACAATTTGACATACGCGCGCTATTTGTGTTGTTTACAGTAACTTAAAAGATTAGTTGTTGCAATATCGTCAATTTGTAAATCGTTAAAAAAAAGGCTCGTGTCGATTGGTCGAAGAAAATACTTAAAAAATACGATCACGGTGCTTCGAAACACGTCTATGACATCGTGACAAGTGATACATCGTGGATTCACGCGTATGAGTTCGAAAGTAAACAGCAGTCGACTGTATGGGTGTTTCAAGATGAGCCAAATCCAACAAAAGTTGTTCACGTACGAAACACTTCCAAGCAAATGGTCGCATGTTTTTTCGGAAAAACTGGACATGTCGCAACCGTACCACTATAACAACGCAAAACAGTCAATTCTGAGTGGTAAACAACCATTTGTTTGCCAGTTGTCTTTCAAGAAATCAGGAAAACCAACCTCCGAAGACGGATCTTTCATCACCACACATCGGCTCAAACAACTGCATTTTTGAGCACCCAAAACATCTATTTGATGAGTCACCCGCCGTATGGTCCTGACTTGGCAACGAATGACTTTTTTTTTATTTCCACACGTGAAAAACAAACTGAGAGGTCAACGTTTTTTGACACCTGAAGAAATGGTTGCTGCATTCAGAATACATGTTTTGGAGATACCTCAATCAGAGTGGCAAAAGTGCTTCTACAATTGATTCAAACGCATGGAAAAGTGTATAGACCTTCATGAGGATATTTTGAAAGACAACAAAGTGATTTTCGATGATTAATATTTATTTTTGTACTGTAATCCCTAAATATAAAAGGCAACCCTCGTATAAGTGGATATTTTTCAGTGAAAACATTACCATAGGCTCCAGAATTTTTGAATCCAATACGAAAGGAAGTTCTTAATTACGTTTATTTCAGTATATGACTTTTTATTGCAAATCATCGAAGGAAAAGTTTCCTTGTAAACAAGAAGTACAATGATGAAGTCAATGAAGAAGAATGAGTTGAATCTTCTAATAAGACATCGGAAATCAGTAGGAAAACCAAGTTATCTAAATCTAAGTAGGAGAATACGATATGAACTCTCGAAGGAAATTTCATAATTACAAAGTTCCTTTTACTCCTAATAATCAAAAGCTTGTATCAACAAGCTTGCCAGAGGCAGTGGTTTCTACAATGCTTCTGCTTGTTTATTATCACTATGTCCTTTCGGTTTCGAGTATTCAATTTCGATCTCATTTTTTACCGCAGAAAAGTCGACTTCTTTATGCATCCGTTCCATATGCCTGGCCATATGCATTTTCTGCTTAGCTTTGTAGGAGCAGTAAGGACACTCAAATTGTGGCTCCTTGCCACATTCCCACTTTTTATGATTACGTAATGAGCTCTTGAGTTTATAAGCTCTTCCACAATCTCCGCAAGCGAATCCGCCTTCTATACCTTCGTGTGAGAGTCTGCCTTTAGACTTTTTTGACACCGACAGATCCAGAGTATCGGGAGTATTACGAGTCTGCAATATAGCCCTATTCAAATTCTCTTTCATCTGCATCATGGGTAAGACCAAATGTTGAGGCCAGCAAATCCAAGAGTTTTTAATTTTTGAGTTCTTGTCTGGAAAAATTACAGAAGTGAGCAAATATTGAAAATGTATGACGTAAACATGCCTTAAGCTACCCAAATTATGTATTCACATGAGTTGTGAAAACCAAGTCAAATTTTGTCAATATATAATTCTTTTTATTATACAAGTAGCTCACTTGAGACTTGATTTCATCTAGAACAACTCAATTAAGTTGCACAATTGTTTATCAAATCTTTTTAGTTATATAAGTCATATTATCACGAATAATTTGTGGCATCAACATATACAACAATAACTTTGATAGGACTGAATACCTGGATTGAATAAAACCCAGGGAAAAAAGTAGGTTAAGTAAATATTTATATTGCAATTAATAATATTACAAATATTCAGAAGTGAAATGAAATTATTCATTATTTTTTTAATTTTTTTTTAATTTTCAATGAAATTCATTTCGTGTTCATGATGAAAAACAAGAAAGTAATACAAATTATGAAACAACAAACATCAATTGGCGCTCCGGGGCGACTTGATTGATTACAGTGGCGCATTTGCTTTTTCAGCTGCAGCAAAACCCGGAAAAACCTGCAGCACATCATCCGATATACAGTTCAAAATATCGGATACCAATGTACATCAAACTAAAATAAGTCAATTACTATTTCAACATTATGTGTTTGGATAATTGAAAAAATGGGTCACGTATTTGTTGAAGACTCGAGAAATCATAACCCGAAAATATAATAGATTGATACGAAAGTAATATATACTGTAGCAGAGAAAAAAGATATGGCAAGGAACAGATTTATTCAGTCGGGCAAATCATGCAATGCATTAGTAAATGTGTATGAAAATACTAATGTTGAAATGTTTTTCCTTCAGCTCAATGGGTCATGAGCTGTTTAGATAACGGGTTCACCAAATTTTATGTCCTGGCCTTATCTCAATTTCATTACAGTAATTATTATTTCCTAAAATTATTTGTGAAATAATAATTATTGAACTTGTTTTCATAAAATGTCAATAATTAACATATTTATATATCAACTATTTTCTTAGAAATATTATATTAATTGGGCTTTTTACATCTACCTGATTTGCCAGAATCATTCAGTCATCTAATTGAGTTTTGACATGAAATGCCAATATTTTACCTAGAAGTAGAAGTAATATAACAAATAGGTATAACAAATAGGTACAATACATATTTGTTTTTTATTTCAGAATCCACCGGATTTACCAGATTTAATCATTTATATAATTATTTCTGTCATTACCTACGGTTACATAAAACACTTTGTAGAATAGTTTGAAGTACCAGTAACTGATAAAGTTGCGGTGTAGTGAAACACGTTTCAAATAAAATTTATCGTAGAAATTCTATAACTATGATCATGAATTGAGGTAAAATGGAAATTAGATGAATATTAGAAGCAACAAACTACATACTACCCTTTTGAAAACCATTCACATTCAAAACTTCGCGAAGGGGACTGAATGTGAATATATATTAGACATAGACATATACTTTATTGTCCAAGAAAATACAATTTCATTGACAAAGCTTATTGAAAAATCTGATATGTATAGCAAAACTAAGTTCACATATCTAATAGATAAAATATAACAATAGAAAATAAAAATTAACAATGTTTGTAGACACAATAGTTTTTATAGTCCCTTTAAAAAAATGTAAAAAACAAGTATACACAATTTGAACATAAGTTCACATGTTATGGCAATAAAATAAGATGTATCACACAGTATAAAATATAATTTGAAGTATAGGTGTCAATATAAACAACAAAAAGAAACACATATATTAAATCACAGCAAAGTTCCATAGAGTACTCACGCTCACACGCTTTTGTTGCAAGGGCCACTTTAACAAGATTTCTGAACTTTTTAAAGCTTTTTTCTTTCCTAATTTCGTGAGGTATGTGAATATACAGCTTTTTACTTTCATAAATTGAAGAATACTTTGTCCGACTTGTTTTTGGAACAGGAAAATGTATTTCATTTTCTGTTACTTGCCGGGTTATGTAATTTATATGTTCCGGAGTTCCAACCATATTATGTTTTTGTAAATCAGGCAAACAGTTTCCAGAATGAAAATACAAGTAACTGAGAATTTTTTTCTCTCAAAAATAATGGTCTGCATGACTCACGCATTCCCACCTTGCATAAGTATCTAACCGCTCGCTTTTACAAACAGACACTGAATGAAAAAGTTGTTGACTGAAAAATCCCCAGAAGGCAACATTAAATCTCAGGTAGAACTCAATAAGGAAATGATATACCATGTTTGTTGTGAATGAACTCAATTCATTTGAAACTATTCGAAGTGCACAACATCCTGATACCAATTTCTTATTCAAAGCTGAAATATTTTGATCAAATTTTAATTTGTTATCCATGAAGATTCCCAGGAATTTGGATTGATTTTTATTCTTAAAAATTTGTCCATTTAAATATAAGTTGTCAATATTACAGCTGAAGGTGGGTAGGTTTGTGTTTTGAATATTGAAGCACAAGTAGTTTGCGTCACACCATTTTTTCATCCGCAAATATCGTAAAAATTCTTTGAATTGAGAGAGTAACAAGGTCATTAACATATATAAGGAAAATAATCTGGCCCAGTACTGATCCCTGTGGAACGCCCCATAAGATATTCTTATTGTGTGATAGTTTTTCATTTGATCACACTAACTGTTTTCTATCACTTATGCAAGAACTGAACCAGTCATTACACACTCCTCTAAAGGCAGAGTAGTCCAACTTTTGCAAAAAAAATAATTATTTACACAATCAAAAGCTTTGGAGAAGTCGCAGAATACTGCAGATACGACCTCACCATTGTTGAAATGTGTGTAGGCATGTTCAATTGTGCCTTTTGCCTTCTGAAAGCCAAATTGACAGTTGGTTAATATATTGTATTTAGGAAGAAAAGCTAATACTCTTTTTTTCACTAGTTTTTCTATGATTTTTCAGAGTGTTGAGAGCATGGAAATAGGTCTGAAGTTATTTGAACTTTCGTAACACTGATAAAGCAACCACAGAGCAAAAGGCATTTGAACTAGTTTTTTTGTGAATATTCCATAATTATTAAACAAATCAATTGAGTATGTTTGAGTATCTATTAATATTTGTTGCAGAAAGTGAAAACGATTGGAGCAAAATGATGCCACTAGTTCTTCTATCTCCATCGATGTTCATCAGCGGACAAGCAATAAAATTCCCAGGTTATCTGTTATTTTATAAGACTACCACAGAGACTGGACAATACATATTCACGTATTTACTAGGCAGTTACTTCAAATGAATAGCGATAAAATGAAAAATAGATTTGACACGAACAACTTCAATCTTAGAGATTTCATTCCTAAACTTTAGGGAATTATCAGAATATCAGGAATATCAGCGAACCGATTTTCGACAAAAAAAACGTTAAAAAAAATAATAGATCACATTAAACAGAATAATGATTCAATAAAAGAGAAAAAAACTTTTTTTATGTGTATATTTCACGCCGTCAAGCAAACTTATTGTATATTGATGTAGTAAACATTTGGTGCTGAACCAATATTTTTTCGAACGATAAATGATGAACTAATGTGGTTTTACGTTCATATCATACATTCTGGGCTGTTTGATTCTCAACCAATCTGGAATGGGTTTGTCTTTATGCATAGTTGATATGTGTTTGAGGAGATGATGCTTTCTCTTCATTTTATTATCACAATAATTACATTTGAATTTCCGTTCTTGACCACATTCAAATCTTTCATGAGATTTTAAGGAAGCAAGTAAATGATAATTTCTTCCACATTTCAAGCACTGGTGTTTTCCTGAAATACATGGCACCTTGACATTAAAAAAACGACTTATAAGTTTATTAAAAAAACGACGATATAAGTAAGCCTTTTTGACGACTACTAGACTGACGTATTATCATAATCGTCCAATCAGTAAATTTGAAACGTTATTTAAATGGGTTCTAAAATCTGCAACTGTTTCCTAATTTAACCGACTTTGTAGTATCTGTTACGTATTCCGAGTTATATTATGGAGAAATATAAAACAAAATATGTTTTTTCCCAAAAAGTAAAAGTATATTCTTTTATCAATAAACAAAAACATATATCTGTCTTTTTTTGTTTCCGGAATCTTTCTTTCTAAATAATTCTCGATAAATTTCTAGACACGTCATTCACATGACGCTTCAACAAAGTAACATTCATATTATTGTGAAAATGGTACACTTTTTCACAAACTATATTAGAGACATATTAGATTATTTTACAGAATTATACTATTTCGTCCTGTACCAAAAGACTATGCCATTTCAATATATGATTTTTCAAACCAGACTTTCTTCGAAAACTTGCTTCGCAGTACCCACATTGATGTGATCGACTCCTGCCACAATCTAACTTTCTGTGGACCCGCAGACACTCCTTATTCTTGTATGTCTTTTTGCACTTGTCGCATTTCACTCTTTTTTCTGGAATCGAAAGGAAATGATAAGATCATAGAGCGAAAGTATTCAACTGGAACAGTCCCATACTGGTCATTTCAGTAATTTTTATGTCAATTATTCAATTAATCATTAGCCCAAGTTGTGTATTATCAAACTTGCGAGAATCTAGTCTAATGAATAGGTGTAAAAAATCCCCACCCACACCCAATATAAAACACCCGACTCTTTTGGAACAAAAAGTTATTAGACAATCGTGCAATGCTGATAGTAAATTTACATATGAACGTGTGCGATCGCTGCTAATCGTAAAGTGCTACAGAACAAAGCTAGCCGGTACCGCCGCAACCGCTATAACCCTGCATTTTAAATCTGTGATATTTTCGAAAACAAAAGAAAAAAAAGGTTATTGTGGGTTATCCCTAAGAGATAGACATATACCATCGCGGTGTATAATACAGTATTACATTTTTTGAACTATCTCGCAGGGTTCAGCCAGCGTTTGCAATGTAAGTGCAAAAAAATGTGTTTGTTGACATCTCATTAGAAACCTCTAAGGCTCGATCCACACTAAGATACCGTTCTCGGTCCGATCTCGCTCCGGTTTCGGTCCGATCAAATCTCGCTGTGTCTACACTACTAGTTCCACACTCAGTCTGTCTCGATCCATGGTCGACATAGGACGTTTCTGGAAACAATTCGATAAATTGTACTCGCCAAAAAATGGCATTTAATTTCTCAACCGAAGAATTAGCGATAATAGCTATTAGTTTGGACGAACAGAATACAAATGAAAAAAAATTACAACATAAAATGAAAAGAAGAAGAATGTGGATACATTCCAGTTTACTAACGAGAAAAGAAGGAGGCGAATATAACACTTTATATCGTCATTTGATAGACGACGAAAAAAAGTTTATTATTTATGATCAAATATTATAACTAACTTAAAAAAAGTACTTACCTTTTTCAGAATCCCACGATTCAATACTAGTCAAGACTAGAAGAAAAATGTAACGTCTCCTTGCAAGACCGAAGAAAGACTGAAGTTGAAACAAAAACGTATTCACACTGTCTGTACAAGTCATGACAGGTCCGATTTCGCTCCAGTCTCGCTCCAGTCAAATATTCTTTTCGACCAACCGGTACCGACGCGATGCCGGATCGGAACCAGAGTGATACGATAGTGATACTCTGATTCTTTCTTGTATGAGAATACTTTACCGGACCGGGAACAGACCGAGACCGAAGCGATATCGGACCGAGAACGGCATCATAGTGTGAATCGAGCCTGAAAGTATCTGTGTTTCTCTACTATATTATGTATGTTATATACATATAAGCCTTCCTCTTGAATCACTATGTCTATTTATTT
>WOGO01000094.1:0-32125 GCA_015342085.1 Leptinotarsa defecta
ACCCCGTAAGAAAAAGACTAACAGGGATCAAATCGCACGATTTCGATGGTCAGTTCACATCACCTCCACGTGAGATGACCATACCCTCAAATTGCTCTTGCAGAATATCCAATGTGGCATGAGCTGTGTGTCGTCCTGGTAAAACTACATGTCGTTCTGTCGTTAGTGTCCAAATCATCCAATTGAGGCCAAAAGAAGTGAGTAATCATCGACCTATAGTGCTGGCCTGGCCAAAGTCGTTCTCAAAGAAATATGGACCAATGACGTCGCCATTCCAAAATTCACAACAAACAGTTACTTTTTCGGAATGCATTGGACGGTCTTGGATCTCATGTGAATTGGCATCGTCCCAATTTGACAATTTTCTTTGTTCACGTACCCAGGGTCAGTTGACGTACATTAAGGTCAGTTGATAACTGGTCCAGAGCTCATTTAGTGAACACTCGTTGTTGTCTATGGTCGTTTACTTTCAGTTCCTGGATCAGTTAAATATTGTACGGGTGCAGGGACAAGCAAAATTCGCCAAGTTGTGGTCTGTGGAAGGCCAAGTTGTTGGTGGATCGTTAACTGATCCAGTGGATTAAAATTTATTTATTGCGAATAGTCTTCTCGGTAGGACGATTATGGCGACTTAAAATAGGCGAAGCGCGCGGTACGTTGCCCGAACTGGACACCCATTTTGATAAAACAATTTTATTATTTTCACGGGTCGTTGAATGCTATCCGTCCATGGTAATTTGGCAAAACTGACAAATAATAAGACAGATGTAGCTTCAACAAAATGGTCGTTATCAATTGTCAAAGTTCGGAAGTCGATGTTGGAAGACCCTAACTAAGCATCAGATATTGGTTACTTCAATGAATTACAAACAAAACATTTAACATCTTATAGAGTAGTAAACAATAAGCAATATTAAATTGTGCTCATGTTTTTTGTCTTTTGTACAAAAACTGAAATTGATACTTATAGATAAATATCTCTTATCATGTCAGAGAATTCTCTCAATGTGATTTTTGTTCATTATTAATTTACAATTGTAATTCATACAAATTTAGGGTTTACTTGTTATCTATTTCTTTTCTAGTGTCGTCTTGAATATTTTTCCCTATAAAGGTTTGATGATACATAATCTCGATATATTTGGAGAACGTGCTACCACTGAATCATGTCCCTTTAAAGGACATAACAAACCAATTATGACAGTCTTCCACAATTGACTATCCAAGATTTCTGTCATTTTCAGCTGAGCTCTGTAATCAGAATAACCATTTGAATTGTGTCAAATCTATTTTTGTTGGTCGTGATCTACATACTTTTTTGATCAAAGGCGATAAGGCAATGAAAGGAGTGCTTGACTTGATCTCACAGCAAATACTACATTCTCTAGTTTCATTCCATTGGTGGTGGTTGGTGGTACATTGCCCCATTGTCTTTGAAAAAATGAAGCGCAGAAATAGACGAAACGTCAGGCAAGGAGACATCAAAGTGAACATGACGTTTGGAAGTACTCCACCAGAAAAAGCGAACAAGAAAAAATGTCAAGACACCACAAGAGGATAAGATTCATATACGCACGCTATGAGAAAGGATTCATCACACCAGGAAGCCTTCGATGACATAGCATCAAATCAGAAAAGTAGGTGAGGATGGATAAATGTATGTAGGGGAAAAGAGGGCAATGAGAGTCGGGAGGCAATCGTAGTCACCGTTCTAACATCTACACGAAAGATGCTAAACAAACGAATATCGTCCTAAAAGACTCGATGAGCGACAGCTCGCGGCCCCTCGCTCGCCCGTTCAGTTCGCATTCGTCCTTTGCAGGAGAAGGCCGCTGCGCAGTTTCGTGCGCTTTTGATGTAATTTTACGTGTGTACAAAATAAGTGGTAAGTACATTATTACATGAAAATTAAATACTTAGAGTAGACTATTGTGCGTCTATAAGTTTATTTGATCGATTTAATCAATATTTCTGGTATTTCAATAGCAAGTTTAAAGTTTATTTCATTATTTTACCCATTTGGTACGATCGGGCAATAAAAGTCACTGCAGTGCGGGCAATGAGAGTTGACTCCCATTGCCTGCAATAATTGTAACATACCTAAAAAAACTAATTCTCATTATTTTCTATTCCAGAAATGCCGAAAATACGTCCCAGGTCCACAAAGAAGGCTCAGTGGTCGTCTGAAACTCTTTTAAAAGCTGAGGTTCTTATGAGTGAAGGGCATTCCATGAGAAGCTGTTAAAGCCATGAATATACCGTTCTCAGGCCTACAAAAGCATTTAAAGCATAAAAATTCATCGGAACCACGTCTTGGGCGACTTCCTGTATTCACAGCAGATGCGGAAAGGGTTTTAGCAGACCGAATAAAGCACTTATCTTCCATTTTTTATGGTGTCACTGCCAATCAAATAAGGAAAGCAGCATACCAGTATGCTGAAGAGCTTAAAATTTCACACAATTTTGACACGAGTGCTAACATGGCTGGACGCGACTGGCTAGATGGCTTTTTGAAAAGAAATAACATCTCAGTTCGGAAACCAGAAGCTACAAGTATAAATAGAATAACGGCATTCAATAAAGAAGAAGTTCAACTGTTCTACAGCCTATTAGGAGATCTAATGGATAAATATAAATTGACACCTAATCATATTTATAACTGCGATGAGACAGGCATTTCCACAGTGCAAGATCCCGGTAAAATATTAGCTCCCAAAGGCATGAAAAGAGTAGGTTCCATTACAAGTTGGGAAAGAGGAAAAAATATCACACTCTTGTGTACCATGAGCGCTGTTGGTGGTTTTGTCCCACCAAAGTTCATCTTTCCGAGAAAGAGAATGACTCCTCAGCTTGAAAAAGACGGTCCTGCAGAAGCTATATACAAATGTTCAGATAATGGGTGGATTAATGAACAACTATTCTTTAAGTGGCTGCAACACTTTACCATGCATACGAAGCCATCGTCGCAGGAACCTGTTTTATTAATACTTGATAATCATGCCAGTCATACTTCTTTCAAGACTTATGAATTTTGTAAACAAAATAATATACATTTGATGTCATTACCTCCACATACATCTCACAGGATCAGCCGTTAGATCTCACATTTTTTGGTACTCTTAAAGCTACGTACAAAAAGGAGTGTGATTTATTTTTGAAAAATCACCTAGCAGAGATGATAACTCCATCTGTCTGGTCCAACAGATCCTGTACCATCTACATCGTCTACAACAATACATCCAATGCCGTGTAATTAATCAGTTGCAAAAGATTTAGCAACAACATCAACCATAGCAGCCGATCCAATACCATCAACATCATCTGCAACGTTAACTTCTGGAACATTGAAGATCTGCTTCCATTACCTGTCAAAATGATTTCTGAGAAGCCCATAAGATAAGACAAACGAAGCAACATACAAAAATTATGACATCAACACCAGTCAAAGATAGTCTTGTTGAAAAAGAAAATTAGAAAGCATCTAAGACAACAAAAGGAAAGAACCCTGTGCCAAAAACTAGCAAGAAGCAGAAACCTAAGAAAGATATTGTGAATAAGGCCAAAAGGCGCGTATTACAAGATCTAAACACTTCTTCAGAATCAGATATTCCTCTTAATCAGTTATGTGACGATGATGAAGATGACGACTTGAATAAATGCTTAGTATGCGATGAATTTGGTCGCAATAATGAGTTATGGTACAGATGCACTTCTTGTGGCTTATGGGCACACGCTAACTGCACAGGATTGGACTCGCCACAAGGTTCCGTATGTGACCATTGTTAGGCTAAGCTGACTCTCATTGTCCCCATAGTGACTATAATTGCCCTCATTTGTGAACAATGGTGGTCATGAACAATGAACAATGGTGGCCAAAGGTAATGAAACTGTCCAAGACTGATAGTGTGATAATTAAAATACATAAAAAATTGATCAAAACAAAGTTTAAGTAAAAATTGTGTGTTTTATTTGATGACTTGCTTAACTGACTCCCATTACCCCCTTTTCCCCTATGTATATATGTTTGTGGCTCTTTCACGCCTAAACGACTAAACGGATTTAGATAAAACTTCACGTAAATACAGCCTATACGTCAGAATTACATATAGGCTACAATTTAAAAAGGTTTTGTGTAATTTGGGACATAATATAACGATAAGTATTGAGTAAGTAAGAATAATTCTTGCTCTCTGAAAGCTATCTTGGCGTTCGCTGCCTATACTGTTGGAATTGCATGCAGATAATGTACCGTAAGATTGTTTATCTTGAATAGCTCTAAATAAAGGTCTACGATAACATATGTCTATCTCTTATGTGGTAGCCACTATATGCAAAATACTGAGCCAGAAAAACAATTAAATTGGATACTTTTTTTACAATGCACATTTCAGAATATCTGTCAAATTTGTATCAAAATTGATACAATTGTCGTTTTGAGTATTTATTATAAATAAACTTTGTCTTTTACACTAAGTAATTTGGACGAATCGTTTAAAAGTTATCACGATAAGACTGAATTGACGCAACGCGTCTACTGTAAGATGGCAGGGGACGATGCGCAGTTTTTTTGATGAAGCTATTCAATATTGTATAAGTGGGTACCTATTGATTGACTGACACTCTTATATTAACGTACAGCCGAAGCTACTGAACCTAGAATCTTGAAATATGCAGGTAGGTTCTTTGTAAAGCGTAAATAAGCATCAAGAAAGGGAATAAGAAATTTCCACCACCTACGTGGAAAAATAGTGGTTTAAAGATTATATTGAATTTTGTCAGTTTTGAAGTTGGAAACCTGAAGTTTCAGAAGATGAAACCAAGGTCCTCATCCTTAGATGTCTTTGTGTTAAAAATCGCGAATACATCATAACCATATCGGATCCAAGTCCATGGAAAGTAATCTAACTTCTCTTTTGCTCCCAATTCAAATGTGTACATGAACTGATTAGCTATAAAAGGGTACGGTGGGTTTTCTATTGCCGTGCCTTCTTGTTGTTTGTAGAAACAGTTGTTGAACTGGAAGCACTTCTGTTTCATGCAGATTTTTGTTAGTTCGAGATATATGTTAGATATAAATAGAGACAGTTATAGAGTTAGGAATTAGTTTATTTCATCTCCTGAAGACGCCAACTTGGTTAGTGAATCGCGCGTCGAGAGGAGTGTTACAGTTCTAGTATTTAGGAACAGTGCGTGTTTTGGATTCATTCTACGCCATAGGTTCCTGTTCTACCTTTCAAGTAAAAGCTCCTTGAAAAATCTGAGGCGCTTCCGCAGCTTCTATATGGATTACCAAAAAATCACAAAAAGTGTCACATCATGAATATGATAGGTTCACCTACCCATGAGCTGGTCAAACACTTAACGACCCTACTGCAGCTGCAAACAAAAAAACTGGGCATACAGAAGACATTGTACATGATGATTGCAGTTGAAGAAACTATACAGTAATTAGTGAAGTATTTCTGGAAGACATAACCGCCCTGTTTGCTCATGTTCATCATTGATGTACTTCCAGTGGAAATGTGTTTTCTATGAACAAACTGATGGCACAGCAATGAGCCGTCCATTGAGCCCAATGGCTTCAAATTTTTTCATGAGAAAATTTGAAAACCTAAAAAATATACCTCATATCTGAACTCTCTTAACCGAAAAACGCATAGGTTAATCTGACTCAATCATCTGAAAAATGGCTTCAAAGATTAGGTATAATGCAGCCATAACAACTCCAAAGGAGTATAAATTGATGGATGTAGCCGTTACTACGTGGTGGGAGATCATAATGAAAAGAGAAATGAAAAGTGTTCTTGTCCTATGAGACAGGATTGACAAGCTAAATCCTGGCATGACATTGGTAATCAAACCAACAAATACAAGAGAAATTGTCGCCTGGTGCATACTGAGGCAATACTAATTTTATCGCGTTTGAGAAGACCCGATGAGAAGTTAGAAAGCACATATGCTACCTAAGATCCTAACCTAATTCAACTCATAGCCACCATCAGTGGAATAAAACCACAAGTTCAAACCTTGAATGTAGTATCTGCTGTGTTTTCCAACATTAGAAAAATGTCAGTTTGTGCTCCACCATCCGTCGGTGATCCTGTCAAACGAAGCAACAAGTCAGTTGTAGTTTCAGCCACTGATGATTCCAACTAACCTAGGGTTGACCAGTTTTTGCACTAATTGCTCAGCTAAGTAACCATCTCAAGCGAATCTTTCGCTGAATTATAAATATTCTTTCATTCGATGGGAAATTCATAGAAAAAAAAGAGGACGATTTTAAAACGAATAACTTATAAGCAGTTCTAACTAAAATTATTAATCTATATATCTGATAAGGAAATTGTATTGAATTGGTCAAAAGCAGTGTACGATTTGATGTTTTACCACTTTGTATTCCCAAAAATAGCTCTCAAATAACTCACCTTGCCAATTCGCTTGTCCTTCCAATGAAATCCAGCTTATCAAAAAGATCAATAATGGCTGTAACCCTGGTGATGTAATATTTGACAGTTCTATATCTGTACAAGTTGGATCGGTGATCCCACCAGAATGATAAATCTCTAAAGGAATAATACGGTTCCCTTTTATGAAGTATGTGAAACATAATCGATTCAAATGTATAGCTCTGAAGTGCAATTTCATGCCGCATCAACCTCCATACATCTAAAACTATTCTACCTGTTATTTTAAGTTCGTTCGGAGCTTCTTCGTCTTTCCATTTTAGGTTGTTGATTTGTGTTCTACCTAGTAAATTTTTAATGTTTTTTCCCATGTGACTTGCTCTATCCATGAGATAACCCCATGATAATAATTCAATTTCATAACCTGCGCAAATATCTGGGTCCCAGTAAGCAATGACCTTCAAAAATTCATCGAATAAATTTTCTTCGGAATCCACGTAAGCAACATTGCAATCTAGTCCAATACCATTCAAAATCGGAGTATTGGAAACCCCGGAACTGAGAGGCAAATCATTGATTGCTATCACACCCTTACACGTTTTTGCTTTATTACTAGGCTCAGGTACATCGTGATGTATTGTGTAAAATATAGCTCTTATTGAATCATGATTTGGGTCTGGCTTAAAATCTCCTCGTGTACGGATGTGTAGTTCCATAACAAGCACTGTTATGTTTTGGTGTTCCAAGACAGCACGAGCATCCTGCAAGTTGCGTGCTGACTTTTCGAAGCTATGATTTTCCATTAAACCAGTAATTTGACAAGAATGGTTTATGGAACTTTCCTGGGAAGGAAACAGAGGCGTTCTCAGAGTCTTATTGAAAATTTCTTTTTTTCTTGCCTTACATTCTTTGCCAAAAACAGGACTCGTTGAATCAGCTGAAGGTTCTGCTGCTTTGGAACTGTTCTGGGAATTGCTAGGAGTACAAGGAGTTAAAGTTAGACTCATATCCAAATCGTATTCTTCATCTTTTCCTTCATTTCTCGGGCTCAAAGGCAAATGAATTTTGGTTCTTTTCTCTATATGTTTTTCTTTTATAACGTCGTTCACGGCCTTTTCCTTCAACCAATTTAATACCTCTTTAGTTGTTGGAGTTCTTTTAACAGGAGTAATAATACATTCTCTGTCCTTACAAAAACTGAGTATCATTGTTTTTATACTCGAAGAACTCCACTGCAAGGTAGATGATAAAATGTCCAACTTATTTTTCCTGAAAATATTCAAACTATCAGTCTGTGATTCAAATTCCGGAAGATGTGCTGTTGTTAGACTGCTTATTTTTAGAATGTTGAATCCCACCTCGATGCTTCCTGCAACATCTTCTACATTGCTGTAAAATGGTACCTGCTGTCTAACATGAGCAATCCCGTACTTTTCCATGGATTCCACCACTTCACGTTTACTAGGTGCTTTTTTATTTGTCGTAATGCTGATATTTGAAGAAGAGTTACTGTTAGTAACAGAATTAGAAGATAAATAATTAATTTGGAAATGTTTCTCTATAACAGCAGTACTATTTTTAGTCAGATCCTCATCGTCGCTCACAAATCTTTGACCAGGTGTAATCAGTACAGAACTTGAACTCCCAGATGATATATGAATATCAAGAGGATCTGTTTGCGATTGGAGTGGAGTGAACATTTTAGAAGACCCCTCTTTAGCGACATAGTTATTTTCTTTGTCGTACTTTTCGGCTGGCGTCGTATAAGTTTGATTTTCTTGGATATCCAGAGGGTTGAAGAATGACATTTCATTACAGTCATCGTCAGAGCTGAAAATACTCGAACTTGACTTTTCAGATTCACGTTCATCTGGAATTTTCTGAGTAATACAATTTTTTTTGGCGACTGAAACATGGCGGCACACTAGTTTTTCTTCAATCCTAGTTGAGTTTAATGGAGAATCCTCGGTGAAAAGTTGACGTTTTACGTTTATATCACAGACTGGAGTATGTATGGGTATCGGGTCTAACAGAGTCGCATCTTTTTGGAAACTGAAAAAGTAACATTGCCAATAGGAACTTATAAAGTTTTCAAAATATCACAGTTTACTAGCAGTCAAACAGAAACAGTAAACCAAGATTGAGAAAAATATGCGTTCTGATATAACAGGTGTTAAACAATCTGACCAAGTTAGGGAATTAAATAATGGGTTCTTGAAGTCGAGCGAAAAAGAGATGATTCCAAAACTGAGTTTTTTTGGTGTTAGGAAAATAGGCGATATCTACACAAAGTAAATAAACAACTTTTATGAAATCCTGATGGACATTATGAACCGTATCTCGGCGTGGGTTGATCAATAAGAACCTGTTATGACTGGAGACACAACTATGTTTTTCTAGTTTTTTTCCTACTTTTTTAACATAATCTCCTTCAAAGTCTATACACTTCTTCCAGCGATTCTGCTACCTCTATAAATTCTTTAAAATATATCTGTCTCCATGACAACCTTCCTCGTTTGGGCTAAATTTTGTTCCTATAACTACAGTTTTTATGGTAAAGAACAAAAAAGCACACAAAGGCAAATTGGGTGCGCAGGATCTGTCTAGCCTAGGCACACGACATTTTTCGACGTCCGCAACCCACGCAATTTAATTTCAGGTTATTTGTGCTTTTGTGAGCCCAAAAAACAGCTTCAGTGTCATCCTTGTCCCATTTTCAAGTAATACCTAATGAATTTTACTACATATCAAATCACAGAAGAATAAAATTAAACCCGAGACATTACATAATACCTTTCAGCCTCTGGATTCAGTCAAGCAGTAAGTATCTGTAGTTAAAAAACTAAAGAGGTTCCGAGATGGGCTGGGCACTGGAGAAAACAAAAATCGTCTCACTGGTGATCCTGTTTATTTTGGACTCTCGTGGTCGGGGATGCAGCAAAGAAAAAAAAAACTTCCTTCAAACAATAGTTTTTTGTAAAGCTTATTAATGAGTCGAAACCTACTGGAACTCGACCAAATTAGTCCTGTCTCTTAATGAAGCCAATATGTGAGACTTGGCCATAAGCTGAAAACCAGGTCCAATTCTGGCATTTTGTTGTGAAGAATAGTCCACTCCACCATATTTCATTTTTTCTGAATCTAGTGAAAACCTGATTGGCTAAAAATCTGAGACTACCTTCGTCAAGTAGGTGAGCAACACAAGTGTGAAATAGGTCTCCTGTGAAGCATGTTTGTAAGAATAGTCACTTGAAGAAATTCGGCGATCTTATTCTTCACAAAGGTTTAGCGGACTGTATCACTATAGAAAATACAACAAAGTTCAACACGTTACAACATAATCAATCCTTTATTCAGAAAGCTGAACATAATGAACTGAAGACTTAAATCATGCATAAATGTCCTTAGTTTATCTCACGAAAGAATTTGCGTATTTTCGCATGTGTGGCCGACACTGAGCGAGCTGTTGTGCTACAGTTGAAGAGCCTACGTAACTGAATTCTCCAACAAGTTGGAATGCGGTCGAAGTGCACAGATGCTTCTACGCCCGCTGATTGCTTGGCTACGAATAGTGTAGTTGGAATGTTCCAAATAACTTAAAATGTATGAGAGATTGCAAAAATATAATGAAATCTCGACAAAACATTTCAGGGAGTCGTCTTCCTGTAGCTGCATTGCGCTACTGCACCCACCAGGCAGGAGATGCTCTTCTGATCCTCTAAGAACACCTGTAACCATCCAAGCCGGAAAGTGCAGCTCTGGACTCGTACATTTAATCATCTTCATCTTCTGGAATACTGAAGAGATCCCAGTTGATTAGTCGGTATTGAGATTGTCGGATATTCAAAGTTGAGGTCGGATATTCAAAGTTGAGGTCGCATATTCAAAGTTGGTGTCGGATATTCAAAAATGAGGTTGTCCGATATTCACAGTTTAAGTTTCCCTCCTAAACGACTGTTTAGGAGGGACCTAAACCTTTCCATATGAACGCATCTGTAAGTCAGATATACTTGAAGATACAATAAATTCAGCCATACAAGGCTTTTTGCCCTTGATGTGTGTAAATCATCATTTGAGTGGAAGTATCTAATGACCTGCACAGGGGAAGTTTGATTCCTCTCTTGGTTGCAGATTCTACTACGATGTAAGGCAGATTCATAATATATCCTGCTCTTGAGGAGATGATAAATCGCTTTCTGGTTGCACCTCTTAGCCTCCTAGGTATCTTAAGAGGATCAAGAGTTGGAGAAATGAGAATATCTTGCTCTGATATTAAAGGGAGGTCAGTTGAGGTCGTTTAGTCTGTAGACTCAGTGGCGGATTGAACTGAATTTGCTTAATATTTCATGGCAACACACATTTAAAAAGCAACAAAACAGTCAAGTAGTAAGATAATAAACAATCACGCCCAATCGCCTGCATTGATGTATAACATCATTTTTTAAATAAATCTTTACTGTTAGTATAGTAACCAAATATATGAGAGAAAACGGGAACTTTCCTAGATAATGACACCAAAACTGGTTGAAATCTATATAATGATTGAGGATTACTGAACAGGTATCTTTTACCGGTTTTTTTATAATATTTTTGTAGAATTTACAGATTTACAAAAACACATATTTTTCTACAATCTTCATCGTCCAAATAAGTTTTGCATTACAAAATAATGAAGTTGTTTTGGCTGTGCTATTTGTGAGTAGAACGTGCAGAGGTGCAAATCATATAGTGAATCTGGATAGGCAGGATGTCTCAAATGATTTCAATGAAGGAAAAGTTTTATGCAAAAATTATCTGCACATTATATTCATATTACATTGAACAAGTTCTGAAAGTACGATCAAATTAGGATGACGTGTGTTATAACATTTCAAGTAACACATTTCTTGAATTTAGGTTATAGAAACAGACAACAAATTCACCATAATAAAAATGATTGCTTTCAATGCCAATATCAAGTAAGTTGTCGATAACAAGTTATGAGACAAAGAAAGAGGGAGCAGTCAAGTCAATTCAAAGGCTCATATGAAATTATATAATTTTATTGCCTCAGTTTCTTTATTTCTATATTCAGATGGACCAAGGAAGAAGAGCTCAAAATAAAAACATCCAAATAGAGTGTAGTAACAGTGACCAAAAAGATCAAGATAAAAGGGCCAGAATCTCTAAAACGCGAGTTGAAGGCATACAGTAGTCGGAGAGATTAAATATCTGGGCGTAATACTAGACCCCAGACTGACCTGGAACCAACATTTAGATAGAATAAAAATAAATGTGCTGCACTGATGCTGATGTGACCATACACAATGTATTCTCTATATTCAATTATTGTTAAAAACCCACGACAACATATGGTTTGGTGGCCAGACAAGAAACAATTAACTATTAACAAACTAAGCAGTGTGTAAAGACTTGCTTGTTTGATGAGATCACATCAACAGTAGCATTGAAGAAACACTTAGATCTACCTCTTTCAATTATTGAAATGGAGAAAGCGGTAGTGGGTAAATTAAATTGTAAAATTCACCAAGCTATTGATATCAGGTAAAATAAAAATTTTACCAAACATGTTCAAGAACCACATGACACAGAAGTACACTTGCGACACAAACTTCATAGTTAGAGTTAAAAGTGGATGATGAAATAGTCATTCCGAGAACATGTTTGGCAGATATACCTTGTATGCAGACATGATGATATAAACTTATATTAGGATCACTTCACATCAGGGTTCCGAGCGGAAATGTATGCAATCCTACAATGCGTACCTAGTATTAATTTGAGTCCTCAACGAAATGGGTGGACCAAAATCCCTATAGGCTACACTCGGTACATCCGAGAATTCTTTTGGGAATGGCTGAGGCAACTGGTGAACAAGAACAAATTGACACATTCAGGAGTCACAACCAATCGAAAAGCTGATGAGTGTGTTAATAGCAACTCCATATGTAAGCCCCGAAAATGGGATACCAAAATCATTGGTACGAAACCAAGAAGCAAAATGGATAAATAAAAAACACAAAGATTTCTGAGAAAATCTGGAAGCACACACCTTTATAAAAGGATCGACTGAGGAAAGAACTTATGAAATGCTTCAACAAAATAGGAATAAGCTCAGAATTATTTCATATCTAATCATTTAAAATAAATATTCATTAGTTTGGTATTTTGAGACCCAGTCGCTTCCTCCTCTATTATTTCATAGCTAATCTTCAGACATTTAAAAACATATTCATCAGTTTGGTATTTTGGGACTTGATCGCTTCCTTGCCTATTATCTCATCAATCAATCAATGTTGAAAATAGTAACATTCAATTTTGTACCTAAGGCTTCAACAAGCCAATTATAAAAGAAGTTCCTACTATGATACTGATTTTTTATTTAACTTCCCTTCATTATCCTACAAGAGAAATATCCTGCATTACCAGATTTTTTGTTTATTTTGTTATTTTCTATGCCAATTGAAGTTTCACATAAAAAATTCTACCCTACACCAATCAATCAGCAGACACTTTGTACGACAGCATTGAGTGTGGATGGTAACTTAACGTTTCACAAAGCAAATAACCATTTTCCTTTGTTTGAAAGTGGTTGACAATGTTTCATAGCGAATTTCATTAGTTCGGACTTCCATTGTCTAATATGATTCCACTATGATTCAAAATCTATGAAAGATCAATTAAAATTAGAATTAATAGCTAAAATCAATTGTTAGTATCCACAATCTTTTCTGTTTTCTTTTTTTACTCTGTAGTCATTTTCATTTTGTATCTTGTTTATTTTATTCATTGTATTGTATTTTCATTTCCATTTCAGGCTTAATATAACTGATATTTAGCTATTGGATTCTAATTTTATTTGTTCTTTCATATATTTTGAATCATAGTGAAATCATATCAGACAATGGAAGTCCAAACTAATGAAAATCACCATTTTCCTAATCACCATGCAGAGAAATTGTTCATTCTTTTTGCCTCTTAAAATTAATCTTATTTCAACTTATATTTGATCTTAATTATATCAACTTACACTGAGATTAAACATTACTAAAGTATCATGCAATAAGGTGTGTATACAACTTTTTACAACTTATTAATCTGACTGGATAAATATTTTTTATGATATGAAATTATATGTCATTAAATACAGTTTTGAATGCAGAAACACGACTTTCTGATAACATTGAAAAAAGAAAAGAAAGTTCCTAATTATTTCCTACTCATCAACAGTATATCCAAATTAAAATTGACTTAATAACTGTGGTTAACACATGATAATTAAATGGAACCCATCAATTTAAAGAAGAATAGATTAACCAAAGTGGCCAGTTAAATCTTATCTTGTTGCTTTAGACAACATAACCCTTCAAAATAGTTTTTCATTTGGTGAATTTTAGTTGTAACATTTGTCACATTCTTGATTACGTGATTAGTTCCTTTGGCGCCACACACCAATCAATATAGTTAATTATATGTGCCTCTCTGTTAAAATCTGTTTCTCCGTCAACCAGCTGTCGCCCCCCTACGAACGACAACTCTCAAAAGTCCAAACTTGTGCGAGCTAAGGACTAAGAAAGTCTTACCTTTTAACGTGTGATTCCTAACACGGGTTGGACGATATAGGAAGTGGAAATCAATCGCCCGGCCTTGCGCTTCGAATCACCTGTTCACACAGCGGTTGATTGAGTGAATGAAGCAAATCACCCAAGTCAACCAGATTACCGTGATGGTGCAAAGTAGAATTTGTTCATCTCCACATTTGATAAACAATTTTTAATTACATTGTAAGTCGTCGATCGTGTGAATTTTTGCGAAGTGTTCTCATTACTACTAAAATTCTGTTCATCAGACTTAATCTGTCAAATGATAGATATCAAGGCAACACTGATGGATCATTGTTGAACTTCAGAACTTTCCATTTTATCACAAAAAATGTGATGTCTCGATTTCCATTGCTCCAAGCTTGTTTTACCTCAAATATCATAGATATCATATAAAAAATCACAGTTACTATAACCATCAGAGGTTAAATTAGGGTGGTTTATTATTATTATATATTTTCTTCGTTTTCGCTCAAGTACTTGATCATTAGAAACAACCGAATCATATCTTCTTGAAGAATATTGATCTATTGTTTTTTGTTAAACGGTCGCTCACAAAGATACGCTTTGATTTATTTTTCTTTCTTGGAAACTTATTCGTTTTACATGTTTTGTTTCTATTTAATACTGTTATATTCTTTTAAATTCAAAGCTCTTATTGCTCCTTGAATTCAATGAAATCCCCTCCATACAAAAACTAAAAAAATATGAAGCAAAAAAAATTGAGTGATAGCACAAGGTCGGTCGGTAGCCAAGCGGTTCGACGTGGGTGCTTTGACTCACTCGAATTGGCTGCCGTGTTGGTCGGTGATTTAAACCCTAGTCTGAACGATCGATCTTCACTTGGTATCGTCCAACTCGTGTTAGGAATCACACGTTAAAAGGTAAGACTTCGTTATTCTTTAGCTCGCACAAGGTTCGACTTCTGAGGGTTGACATCTGTAGGGATGACAGCTGGTTTACAGAAAAACAGATTTTTTTAGAATACTAAATAATGAGCCGACCATTCAGTGGCGGAAATCTAGGCCAAAAGAAGAAATTTCTCTTTCTATAGCAGGTGACAAAGTTTCACAAGGCGCGCGGCTTGTAGAGCCCACAAAAACACATTTTAGAGAGACAGAAAACGTTTCGACATTGGAGACAGTTTAAGAAGGTGGGATTCTTGGAAAGAGTCTGAAGTTGTAAGGGTCATAAAATTCACATTAGTGGATGTTCATTCATTGATCAATATAATTATTACTTATATTGGGGTGACGCTGCGGTGAGACCATTTTAGATAAATTATTGAACATCATTTTTGAAACGATTTGGAAGGAAAGAAATTACAAACAGAACAGTAGTGTTTTGTACACTGGTTTATACTAGTGGGATGAATCAACTGAGTTATTTGGTTTGAGAAACACCAAGTTTTAAGGGCTAGGGCCATTTGGCAGCCATTACAGTGTTCAAACTGGTTTCATTTATCATGTGGGAATTTTTTTACAAAGAAATGAGATGGTCTACAAAATCCCAAATTATTTCTTAAACGTACACCTCCATCTACAATCGCTTTCTAGGTACTTTTATTTTTTCAACTTTGTATATTCATGATGGCTAACCTGGCTGCATGAATTGAAAACAAAAAAAAATTTCTTTTTTCAAAGCCACTAAGAAGTCCATTTTCTGCATTAATACTTTTATTATATTGCAATATTTTCAAATATAGCAAAACACCCTTTTGTATATTCCAATCAAATTAGTTGATTCAGCACATATGCAATTAAGAATTTATTGCCAAGCTTACCCGATTCAAAAAAAAATATATCAACTCACTTCTGTGTATTCATAGACACCTCACATTTGCTCGCTGAAAAAGTGGAACCAGATAAATACAGATATCTCATCTTGGAATTTTTCCATGTTCAGTTACAATTGAGGAGACAACATTTCGAACAGTATCCTTAATATGATATAAAAATGTTTGATACGAATCAGAATGGTGAAACATATGTTTATAACTACTCTCAGATATTCAAAAACTGGTACATTTTGCAAATTAGGATCCAGTTCTCTTATTATCTTTAAGTTTAAATTTGGGTTATCTAGCTGGGGAGTCATGAATTGTTTATTCGTACAAATGTAATAAAAATTAGTTCATAGCCTGTCAATGGAGCCTCTTGTATTGAGCACTTACTTTGATAAAACACTTAAGAAATTATCTTTTTAATATAATAATATTTTAAACTGATGATTCTATGGAAAAAAATTATAATTCCTCTCAAATTATAATAAAAATAATAATCTTTATTTGACATAGAAATCCTAATATACAAAAGATGAAGGTTATTTTTCATTGATGTACCCCAGAAGATTGCACTTGAATGAAATCAGTGATGCACTATCCTTGATATGAATGGGTAGATTATTATATTGAATCAATCCTTTGTGACACGAAGAATTCAGGTTTTTTTGTAATTGGTTCTATTTATATGAAAGTTAGAACTTCCTCTGGTCTGGTAATTGTGAATTTGATTATTGAATGTGATAAATTGATTAAAATATGAATGTAACTGTCCTTTCAACATTTTATGAATAAAAATCATTGGAAGATAATATAATCTGGTTTTTAATGGATTCCAGTTCAGTACAACTAACATTGTATCGATAGGAGTGGACTTCTTGCATTTGAGAATGATTCGCATGGCTCTATTTTGCAATTTTTGTAATGCAACGATACTGTTAGAATCAAGCAACGACAGTAAACTTGGACAATATTCAAAGTGAGGTTGGATTATAGTTTTATAGACCGTTATAGATGTAGAGAAAGATAATTGTTGACGTATTCGTGAAAGAATTTTTTTTTGGCTTAATGCACCTCAACGGTAGCAAAAGCCATTATCATAGATAGAGAGAGAAGAATATTTTTTTACTCATTTTGCTATGAACGCAATTGAAATGGCTTTCGAAAGTGATAAAGTTATCTATTTTGAAGCCAAGATATTTCATTTCTTGCACTATTTCAATGTTTTCATTATATATTGATATATTTAAGTTTATCGCTCTAATTTACTACCTGTTGGAGACCAATATAAAAATGTAGTAGCAGAAGATTCCTTCAACTAATTAAAATGGTGTTTGAACTCCTATTATGAATATCCTTAAAATAAAAACTTGGAGGTTAACTGATAATACTCTCGAATTATTTGAAGTGAATATCATATTAGGTTGTTTCAAAAGTTTTGTCAGTTTCAATGTCATGTGTTTTATAGCTCCATATCTCAATAAATATTTATTCTACTGAGTAGTGATATATACTGATCGATGGACAATTTTGTACTCTATACATTGATACTATTTACTTTTTCAAAATTTTAATTTTTTGGTGCTGTTCATTTTGTTCAAAATTTCAATTTTTTGACTTTTTTCAGCTTATTACTATATGAAGTCGTTTGGAGATTTTTGGCCTATTTTTCTGTACGAATTCAAATTGAACCAAAGCGCTGCCAAAACAGCCTGAAAAATTAACCATGCATTTGGCAATGATGCGTTAATGAAAGCATCAGTAATTCAGGACGAGGATTTGGGAACCCTGATGGAGACTGACCTATCACAAACGATACGTGGAATGGCAGAAGAACAGGGCGTAAGTTCCCATGCGATTTTTGATGGTTTGAAATGTATTGGAAAGGTGATGAAAAGTTGGGGAACCAAAACTATCCTTTTTTTGATCGGATCGTCACGTGTGATGAAAAGTGGATCTTCTACGACAACAAGAGACGTTGAGGACAGTGGTTGGACACCGATGAGCCACCCAGGCACTCCCCAAAGGAAAAACCCATCAAAAATAGGCCACGGTCACTTTATGGTAGTTAACGTCTGGTGTGATTCATCATAACTTACTGCAAACCATCACAGCAGAGTCCTATTGTAAGGAAATCGACGATATGTATCGAAAATTGCGTCAGCATCAGACGGTAGTGGTCAATAGGAGAGGTCCAATCCTGCTCCACGACAACACCCATCACAAATCACCGTCCTTAAATGACATCAGAGTCCTAGTGTAAGTAAATCGACTAAATGTATTAAAAATTGAGTTAGCAGCAGACGATAGTGGTCAACAGAACACGATAACACCCCTCCGCACGTTTCACAAATCACCGTCCTTAAATTAAATGAATTGAGCGTCGAATTTCTGCCTCACCCACCATACTCCACAGACCTCACGCCAATCGACTACTATCTTTTCAAACACTTCGATAACTTTCTCACTGGTAAAACCTTCGCCAATCAGGACCAGGCAAAAACGGCCTTCGGAAGTAATCGACTTGTGTCACTTTGGCAAAAGTGCACTGATTCAAATGGCATTTATTTCGATTAAATTGAATGAGTATTCACTGAGATATTGCAGTTTAAATTAGATTCATACAAACGGACAAAACTTTTGAAACAACCTAATATTATACTTGACCAATAATTTGTATTGGAAATTCGTTAATAAAGAATATTTACCTGATCTCTCCGGGTTAATCTGAACTTTGGGAGATTTATTAACTGATATCGGCAACGCCTTATACCTTCGAGATTCCCTAGACGGCGTTCCCTTCAAAGATTTTTTGCGTTTACGTTCAGTTCTTTCATCATCTGAAGAACAGGAATCTACAGTACCATCCAAAGAAAAAATTACGTTTTTGTTTTGTATGGCACGAATACGTTCCGATCTTCTTATTAATACGGGTTCGATTATGGGTTCCTTTGATTCTGAAAATAACTAAATATAAGTATTTTCACCCAAAATTGTAAATTTATCAAATAAAATTTTGTAAGAGTTTGAACTAATAAACAGTTGTGATGAGAGAATTTTGAATAAATATTCTTTTGCAAGATATCTATTATCAATCAACATTTAATAGACGAACCCTTCTTTAGGTTTTTTTCTTGTGAACAACACCATATAAATATAGAAATTCTACATGATCTATTGACTACAACTACACACTTTTTGAAGCTTTGATTTGTCTGACAGAAGTCAATTATTACTGTAAAATGATTTTATGGAAAAAAATAAAAAAGTTTAGACTGATCTTGAACGTGTATGTCCTTTGTCAAATAGGACACATAGTAATGTTTGTCAAGTTTTGATTTATATTAGTATGATTTATTTTGTTAGTTCCTACTGAATATCTTGAAACCAGAACCCAAAAACAAAGCATTCTTGATCCAACACCAGACAGCGCCATTTCGGGTCTCGTTACTGGTGCTTGGCTTAACCACGAATACTTTGCTGGACTCAATTGTCTTTAAAGAACAAGCCTGAGTAAATAAGGGCGATGACATCTCCACTTACAAAGACATCTATGGGATTGATGGAGAACTCGAATATCAAAGATAAAGGAGACTCCCCAGAGCAGTCCGTTGCAAAGTCAAGCGTCAACATCGATCGCAAAACGAAATTCGTGCTCTGTCTTTGTACCGCAGCGTTCACTGCAAGACAAAGAGATAAAACCAGAGTCCAAAAACAAAGCATCTTCTCGTTCAAAACAAGCATATTTCCCAATCACCAAAAAATGCAATGATTGGAGTAGGGAGGTGGACAGGTCACTGAGAGACATCTCCTTTATATCAGTAGGTGTATGCCAAGACCCGCCAAACATACACTCTCTTATTGACGATAACTCCGGACACTCGCATAGAACATGCCTGACAGTTTCATCTTCCTGCTCACACATCCTGCATAGAGGTGTGTCCACTAGCCCCATATTATGGAGGTGTTTCCTTAGTTGACAGTGGCCAGTCAGAAATTCTACTATTAGGCGTAGATTTTTCCTGGTCATCGCCAGATATTTCTTCGGCGCCACCCTTTGATCTTAGATTTAAACCCCTTGTATAGCGAAACAAAATGCATAAACATTGTTGATACAAAGAATTTTATGAAAGCCGTACAAGAATTTTTGATCTTTGCATATGGAGGTCACTATTCCGATTTTTTTTTTATTGTCCTGTTCCATTTTTCAGTATCGCGTTTGATTGGTATCTGAATTTATGAAAGCCGTTCAAAACCCTTCAACTAATTAACCCCACCTCAATTTGTTTTCATTTTCATGTGGCTCATTGCACGGAACCCATCTGGGGCGGGTCTTTCTCGCATCTGAATTTTCAAGTCGAAGGTACGGGGGTAGTACCAGGAGTACCCGGCCTGACCTAAAGATGGCGGTAGTTATTTGAAAAATATCACTGTCTTGGAAAGTACACTATTCATAAAGCATATGATTTGAAGACGCTGTGTTGATTAGTATTTGTTTGACAGCCACTACTTTCATTCATGAATTTACAATTATAGAAGGTTTTGTGGTAAGTTACTTATAACAAACTACAAAAAATAAAAACAATAATAACAATAGCGAATAAACTAAACACAATATCAATTCACGACCGTTTATTATAACTAATCCGATGCCCGTGTACCGTCCAATCCTTCGATACTACAGCACTGAACGCGTTGGATGAGAATCTCATCCTGAAAGCGGTTGAAGGTCCCCGACAACTCGGGCGGATCACGTGGTTATATGGTAAAATACCTGTATTTGAAAGGCGTCAGCCCAACCGATATTAAAGCTGAACAAGACTCTACTCTTGGTGAGTGTGCTTCTTCGTTTACGACTGTAAAATATTGGGTAGCCTGTCTTTAAGCAAGCACTGACTAGTAAGAAAGTTTTTCTTCCTTATTCAGAAGAATCGGTCAAATTTCGGATATGCAGTTGGTTAGTACCTCGTCCACTAGATGGAGTCACATTTTGTTGTTCTCTTCAACTTAGGAAGAGAAATTAAATACTCTGAAATAATTCCGATTTTCAATTATGCAATATCGTTGACTTTAGGTCGATGATGGCCCCTATCTTGCACTGATGAGTGGCTAATGAAGCCGAAACCGGTCTGCAAGTGTACCCGTTCCAAAATTGAAGGTCGACTCTTCCAGTTGTATTGTCAATTGCATATGCAGGAAATTTTCTGTGAAGATTCCTGCACTGACGCCTGTCGGATATAATCCAACGCCCTTCGTGGTATTAGCGCCATCTGATAGCAGTTTGTGAAAACAAAAGGTGATTTTTATAGAAATAGCCGCATGTATTCTTCGGCCACTTCACCACTGGCATCCTGAGATCTCTTCATTTTATGGTATAGAAACACTTAGAAAAAATGAGGATACATAAAATTATTCTAGAATTTCTTCACGAGTTACGAGTTGATGACGAAGTTATTATAGAAACCATTTTTAATTGAATTATCAAATCACTCTTAATCAAGATTAAATCGTCTCTGAAGACGGTATCAAGGAGAGAAACATACGTACTAGAAAATACATATTTCGAAATGAAATCTCGAAAATACATATTTTCCAACTACCTGAACAGTAGGTTCTGGTGAACGGCTGTCGGAAAACAGCTTTTTTTCCGGGTAATACCACGCTGGATATTGAATTATATCCAACAGACATTCATACAAGAACATACAAGAAACCTAACAGAGGTTAGTCTCGCAGATGTTTCTCGTTCAT
The DNA here is from genome assembly GCA_015342085.1 of Leptinotarsa defecta. Taxonomy (NCBI): domain Eukaryota; kingdom Metazoa; phylum Arthropoda; class Insecta; order Coleoptera; family Chrysomelidae; genus Leptinotarsa; species Leptinotarsa defecta. The sequence goes on from WOGO01000094.1 coordinate 21,537, forward strand.
CCAGTAGCAGGACCATGCTGTAATTATTCGAGTACATCACCTACAGACAGGTTTCCAGGTATTACCTCTCATCAATGCAGGGAAGATCCGACCCAAACAGCGTGCCTGGAACTAATTAAGTAAAGTAAACGATATAGTGCAACATACCTTCCAACAGTTCACCTTTAATAATATAGTTAGGGAGCTAACTAATTTTGTTATTCAATAATCATTTCTGATTATTCAAGAATCACAATACTTCTGAATACTACTTACTCAAACTTTCTTCGAAAGCTTCTGATAATTCCTCTTCCATATTCTTCGTTTCACTATAGCTGTCATCATTTAAATCAATAATGAATTTATTTCCACCATTAATATGGAAGTGTCCAATCTCCATATAGTATTTTTCAACTCAAATTACTTTTTTAATCCTTTTCTGCCAGTTTTCTTCGATACTACTTCTTTAACTAGCTCAATTACCTTCTCATTATCAAATTTTGGAAAATTATTTTTACGGCAAATGCTTTGTTCCAATTTTCCCCAAATCAACTCGATGGGATTGAAAACACAAAAATAGGGAAAAAGTGTCAGTATGGTGTGTCCATACTTTTCAGCAATACTCTTAAGGGCATACAATTTTCAAATGTTTTTGTCTGTAAAACTTCAAGTAGTTGGTTTATAGTATAGTTATCTTCAAAATACAAATTGTTATCCATTGAAAAAATTTTTATTTCATCTTTCCTCGAATTTTCAATCAGTACTTTGATGAGCTGTTGCAATTATTAGGAATCGTTGTCAAGAACTATTACACCATTCGCATCCAAATTTAGGATCAATGTGTTTTCAAACCATTTGTCGAAAATATCAGCTTCCATGTTCTTATGGTAGTCAACATTGCGGTCCTTAAGTTTTTTTCCACATAATTTCAAAGAATTCGGAACCCATCCTTTACTTCCTCCTTTGTTTGCACACATGTTATGGGTACACATTATTGAACCATCAGTCCACCCTTTCGTAACTGTGTCGTGAGTGTCATACCAAGTTTCGTTCAAATAGAAAATTTGCCGTTGTTCTTGTCTATATTTAGTTATTTGTTCTAAGTACCTGTTTCTAACGCAATTCCACTATTCTTCTGCTTTCCATAACCGCTTGACGTTTGTTTTATTATTTTGAATCTAAATCCTAGTTTCTTTATCCAATTTTGAAGAGTTTTTTTACAGTAGCTCACGTATGGCCGGAAGTATTCAGTTTCTTCCTTATGATTTCAATTGTAGGAATCAGCAATTGCTTTTGTAATATTCGCATATTGTTTTTTTTATGATTTTATTAGATAAACATCTGGAGGTTTTGGTAATTCCATATCACATCGCGTCTTGCGTACAGTTGAGAAAGGAATTTCGGTCAAATCTGATATTGCTTGTAATAGTTTGTTTTCCTCGAAACCAAACTTGATATGTATATTCTTATAAGTATACATTGAAACAAACTTTCTGTATTTTAATATTCAAATGCATCCAAATCTTATTCACTGGTGGTATCTCTTTTTCGCATTGTTCACCAGCGCTATTGGAGTCACTACACAGAAAAAAGTATGCGTTGTTATCACACTCGTTATTACTATTAGTATTTGTCCAAGGACGCCAAATTTTAAACAGATAACAAAAATTTTAAGTAACTATAACTGCCCCAATATCGAATTTCAACAGTCAAATCGCGATTAGTTCCTGATGTGAACATTGACAATACGAAGTGTATAAACATCCTCGCATTCTATTCGTCACAGTAATATGACTTCAAATTTAATTTTATGATTCTTCAGCCAATCATAAAACTCGGTTAGTAAAAATTACCCAATACGAACCGCCAATTCTTCAGTCCACGTGGACTATATCGCGGCAGCGACATTTCTTAGTATTGGTTTTTCTGGCCTTTAAGTTCGCCGGTAGCCTTAACTATTCACAATACCGGTTACTTCGACTATACCAACACTCTAATACAGATCAAGCCGTTTCTGAATTATTAAACTCATCCAATATTATTCAAATGTTTTTTTCTTAAATGTGTTGTTATTGGTCTGTTTTTTATGAATTACTTTTGCACGATTGAAAACAATTTGCTATCTATAAAAAGCGAAATCTGCCCGATAGAATATCGGCTAACCTCAATCATTTCAGGAGCCTTGCACTCTGAGGACGCTTCAGTGATCCCGATGGCGTTGAAATATTTCACACGAACCAGAAAAATCCGTCGACATTTTTCGCCCCGCAAATCAACTTCAAACACAATTTTACCTACACCCTAATAAGCATCCGGGATGTTCGTCGAATGAAGCTCACGGTCGAAAGCTCTCGATAACGAGTAAGTCGTCCGTAAGTTGCCTTTGATCATAATTCCCAAGACTGGAAGCACTGACAAGTAACGCCCGACGATAACTAATAATAGGCGTTATTTTTTCACGCGCGAAAACGAGTGGTCAACAGGACGAGCAACCTGAACCGAAAAAAAATGCGAAAATATCCGCGGCGGACGCTTTTCCAAGTATAAAAGCATTCGCTCGTGAATGGACGATCAAAGGGAAGCGAAGAACGAGTTTCCCCGCTAAGAATCACTCGGTTGGGTAACATCAAAGTTTTGTGTTTGTTAATGAAATCAAAGTGGATAGATATCGGTCAAAGTGGAAGAGCACACGAGACAACGCATGATTGTAGGTTAGACGTGTTATGTGGCTATCCAGCGCTTTCACATCCGAGGATGTGTGTGCTTCCGCTTGAGGGCTCATATGCGAGCTGTAGATCATCACGGTAGCTTAACTAGAGTTTCAACCCTTTGTCAGAGGCTTTGCGGGTGCGTTTAACGAAAAATATTTTGTTAGTAGGCTTAACGAGAGATGAGATTTTGATATTAGTGTACAAAGAACCGTTTATGCTTATCAGATACCCTTCTCGATCTTGAGTACTGACGTATATTATTGAGATTAGATTATTTCAGATGACTCTCAATGTAGACTGCATGGACAAAATACATATATCAACAACAAATATGACACCAATAGTCAACCGATTATTTCATAATTTGATAATGCTCAGGCGCCGTTGCTAGATTAAAATTTGTGATGGATAAGTCATACAGTGAGGGAAGTTATAAAGAATCACACCAGTTGCTGAGCACCATGCAGTAATAATGGCCTTATTTGGTGGGTTTTCGCCTTCGAGAAGTGCCTGGAGGGATCATCGATGTTCAACCACTGTCCTGAAAGTCTCCTACTGTCGTAAAAGAATTCAATTTTCATGACACGCGACAATCCGATCCATAAATAACGTTTTGCGAAAAGCAAAAAAGAGCAGACCTTGAAACCATCAAAATATGACATATGAAAAATAAATAAAATTATTCTACAGCCCCGTGATTTTTGGTCATTGGTGACCAAAAACAATACTTTTCGATTCTTCAATTTGTATGTACAAGGATTAATGATGTCATAGAACGGATTGAAGTTTTACATTATTCAGAATAATCATAGTCTAAACCATATGCTCAAAAAGGGCACAGTTCATTTTTTGACAGAAAAATAATAGACGGTGTTGAAATTTTTCGACATCTCTGCGGTGTTTTGAATCATCAATATCAGTTGGTTTCCTCTTATAGATTTTTTATTTCGTGGAGTAAGATTACAAGAATGAGGTGGATTCAAATTTGCCACATCTCCTATATATAGATATGAAAAAACTCGATTGAGATAAGTTGGTACTGCAGCTGCATGTGGTGTAGCTTCATCTTGCTGGAACCATATGTTTGTAATAATATCTACAGGGTTAATTACCATTACCAAAAAAAAAGTTGTGAATCAGGTATCAAAACATTTTATAAAACATCCAAATAACTGACCCTCAAATGGTTATGGAAGCCAGGGATGAAAAATTCTGTGAGAAAAAGAAATGATTGCTATGGGAAGTCACTAAGTCCAGTAGATGCCAAAGTCTAGATGGAACAATTCGAATGACTCTAGAATATTCGCCAGTCCGACCTTCCTGCTGGCTTCAATATGTTGATGGAAGTCACATAGAAAAGGAATTGTTAACGTTTCGGGGACATTTTTATTGTTGGATACCGGAAATCCAGGTGACAACAGAGAAAGAAGAGGAATGGAGAATCGCTCTTCTGAATGTATTAGTAAAAAGACGGGAGAAAGGCAGACTTGGGTATGAAATATACAGGATACGGACCGATATTTGAATAAGCATTCCAATCATTATCCGCGACAGAAAAGAGGGGTGATAACTGTTATCACCCGAAGACGATTGTGGATACCAACAATCGAAACTTCGTGGAGTATCTTGGCTTGGAATCATTCAATTTTTGATTTTCATTCCTTGTTAATAATTTTCAATTTTCATCTCGTGTTGATAGTTAAATTTTTTGATTTTTGATTGTTGCTTGTAATATATTTCATTATAATTTTAGTTTTTTTTATATATTTGTTATTTTTCAGTTAATCTTTTTAATTTTCTATAGATTCTTTCAGAGATTTCGAATCAATTTATATCATTTTAGACAACAGAAGTCCGAACTAATGAAATACACCACGAAACATTATCAACCACCTTCAAACATACAGTTAGGGCCTTTTTGAAGCCCAAAAGAACAATAGAGGATCATTTTAGGTCAGTAAAAGACCCAAGGGATCTAATAAGTGCCCTAGTAGTATACCGAACACAGTGTAGTTGTGGTTCGTTCTACATCGGAACCATGAAAAGAAGCGTTGAAACGCGCTTGATTGAGAATAAAAGAAGTTGCCGCTATGGTCAAACAGATAAATCGGCAGTGGCAGAACACACTTTCTCAGAGGGTAAACAAGTTCTTGATCAAACCAGAGGGTATTCTCCGAGGCTATTCAGAGAGGTCATAGAAATACATAAATATTGAAATAAACTCAAACGCACGGAAGAGAGCTTGGGCAGCAACGAGACAAGATTCCAACAATAATTGAAGAAAGGTCAGACCCATCAGGTATAGTCGAAGTAAACGATATAGTGCACACTTAAAGTTGGCGGCACTCTCAGAGGCCGAAACCAATACATAGAAATGAACCGCTTGCGAACTAGTCCACGTGAACTGTAGAATTGGCGGTTAGTATTGAATAATTTTCACTAACCGAGTTTTATGATTGGGTAAAGGAACATAAAATTAAATTTGAAGTCATGCTACGGTGAACAATGAAAGAAGAAATACCAAAATCTTTAGATGTTCATCTGATAAAATCATTGAAAGAAACAAATTACGACTGTTACAAAAGCAATGAGATTCCTACAACTGAAATCATAAGGAAGAAATTGAATACTTCCGGCCATAACGTGAGCTGATGTGGGAAAACCTCATCAGAATTGGATAAAGAAACTAGGATTGAGACTTGAAATAATAAACAAACGTCGCGGCAGCTCATCAAAGTACCGAATGGAAATTCGAGGAAAGATGAAATACACAGTTTTTTAATGGATAACAATTTGAATTTTGAAGGTTTCCATACCAAAAACCAACTACTTGAAGTTTTACAGACAAACACATTTCGAAAAGTGATTGTCCTTGAAGGTATTGCTGAAAAGTATGGACACACCATACTGATACTTCTCTCTTATTTTTGTGTTTTCAATCTTATCGATTTGATTTGGAAAAAAATTAAAAAAAGCATCAGGCGGAAAAATAATTTTCTAAAATTTGATACGAAGGTAATAGAGCTACTTAAAAAAGAAGTATCTAATATTACCAAAGAAGACTGGCAGAAAAGGATTAAAAAAGTAATTTTAGTTGAAAAAGTCCATATGGAGATTGGACACTTCCATATTAATGGTGGAAATAAATTCATTATTGATTTAAATGACGACAGTGATAGTGAAACAGAAAATATGGAAGAGGAATTATCAGAAGCTTTTGAAGAATGTTACTAAAGTGTTTTGAAGCGATAGGTAGATTGCAATACCTATATCGTTTATTTGATCTATACAAGAGCAGTCATCCGGTAGAGACCCAGTCCCATCATATATACAAACACTTTAGTTCACATGTATGGGTACAACTGAAAATTAATGAAGTCCTTCAATATTATCATTATTATTATCGTCCAACACATGATGCTTTTTATACACTTTGTGTTCAATTGTTCTTTCACTGTACAAAAAAGCTTTTATTTGTTCAGTACATAACTGACGGAGTTAGCACCATATCAGTAGTTTGCTCCTCTACATGAGTTCAAATCGTATATTATATTGAAAATCACAAAAGAGTTTTGAATACATTCAAAATAATACTAACGTACACAAAAGACTGCTGAAACTGAATATTTCAAGCTGATAGTGGATGTTTGCATTTCATTCGAGACTTTCTCGACTTCACATCGAATTTTGTAAATATATAGCAAGTTATTTCTATTATTTTCCTTCGCAGGCATTGACTGATTTTTTTAATGCAACACCAGTCTTTCCATCCCTCAGCTTTTCGTAAAAGCTAATTCACCATCTCGTCTTTCTCCTTTCTGCCCTGAAATATTTCTTCTTCACTATGTAATACCATTCATGTTCGATGAGCCATACACGCTGGAACTGACCTTATTTCCTCCAAATGTAAATCTTATTCGTGGTCTTTTTTCAATTGATTTTCAGGGTTCCAACTTAAAACCATAAGTCGACAAGAGAAGAACGAATTTATATTGTCCGACAAATAACGGATCACGTTTTCGAAGCGACAACGTATTATTATTTGTTCTGTAGGCAGCTGAATAAATGTATCGATTTTTCCCAAAACAAAACAACACGTTTTGTTAATTGAGCAACGATTAATATAAGTGAACACAGGTTCCTCTCGGTTTCTATGTTTCTATGAATCCATAGTAAATAAAGGATTTGAGGTTGTATTCACAAGTGAAACTCAAAAAAACCTTATAATTAGTGTTGAAACAGATATTTTCGTATCATTTTCTTCACATTTTGGAATATATTTTGAAGTTTCTGAGATTCAAAATACTTAGGATTGTCGTATTCATAATAATAATCATACAATGTCCACGATTCATTTCATTTAAGATGCGTTTCGCTACATGGTAGCTTCATTAGTCAGTTTGGTTTGTGAAATATTCTATAATGTCTTACAACAGTAGGTAATCAAACCAATACTATACAGCTGTTTGAATTGATAATATGTCTAGCAATCTCATATACTTTTTCGTTGTCTGTGATTTCTTAGTATCTTAGCACCCAGTGTTGTCTTCTACTGTCAATGGGATCACCTGAGGTCTATTCCTCACAACCAGTTTTCCGGTTTTTCATGGTATTCGCTAAAGCTGGTTTCGATTTCAATCTTTGGTTCATCAGTCCCTAGTATGCAGCATCGCGAGAGATACAAATTTCTTGCGTATTGGAAGACTTCAAACACGTCTAGATATTTTGGGTTCTCCAACTCCCGGATTATTATGAATGGAAAAATAATAAAAAGTAGCAACTGGAAAAACATATAAATGACAAAAAGTCATTTCTATGTTTTTGAAATCGTAGAAAAACTGGTTTTCCACCCTGCCCAATCATAGATTCAATAACAGTTATTTTCAAGCAATACCAATGTCTAGTTTCGTACAGGGACACTCTCAGATTTTCAATTTTTCAAATACGTCTTTCTGAAATCCGAGACAAAAATCTTGATTCCCAAGCCATACATGTGTGTTGCTGACCTACGTTTCGTGGTTTTTCAACCTCAGAGTAGGCCATTCTTCACTGATCCTGATAATAGATCACATACTCTTTAATTGTTTCGCCACGGATCACATCAATCCTGCCGATATTTGTGGAGATAACTGAAAGATCATTCACCAGGTGACCTGGAAATTATACACTAAATATCAACTAATCAATCAATTAATCTGTTCCGAACCAGAAAACTGTACACACTTCAGCAACTTTTTATGTTTATAAAGCTCATATTAGACCTTCTATGGAGTATTGTTCTCATGTATGGAGCTCCACCTCTAATCATACCCTGAAGCTGTTGGATTCCATCCAGGAAAGAACCAAATTCCTAATTGGAGACACGAACATAACTTGCAACCTCGATAGTCTGGAACATCGAAGTAAGGTTGGAGATTTGTCTCTCTTTCATAAATACTTTCACGGGAGCTGGCACATTTGATTCCACCAACAGCGATACATATCAGATATACGCGACTGAATGTGACTGCTCATCGTTTTGAGGTTCAAATCAGTACATCTCGAAGTTCACTATTTAATAACTTTCTCCAGCGATTGAATTCCAACGTGAATCGCTTCTTTCGTACAAGCACCGCTCTTAGAGCGCCTTGAAGATTTTCCTGTAGTACTTGTGTTTTGTTCTTAAAAAAATATACTCTATTGTTAGGAGAAAAATACATCTTATAGACAAACTCTTATAATTATTGTTGATGACAATAGTTTTCCTGTAGAAAATATGCAATAAATTAAACAAACAATATGAATAAAAATGAAGGAATGATATACAGAGCTTAGGTGGGCGAGGAATATGTGAGTACGAATTGACAAATAAAATTACAATAGCAAACATAAAAATATAAATATAGTGAGCCACTAAGTATTAGTTCGTAAGTGTATCAAAGATCGAATCGATCATTAAAATACTCCATCAACCAGAAGCATTTTGACCCCTTTTCTGAATCTATTGTACATTATTTTTCAATTTAGACTGGAAGGTGATTGAATAGTTCAATGCTGTTCAAAATAATTGAGTTCCTAAGGAGCTCCTGGAAATAGGCAGTTCTATATTGTTATTGTGAATGCGGGTATTGAAAGAAGAAGTGTGGATCAGTCGGCTTCGTTCAATCACTGGATTCATTTGTTATAGTTTCAATATGAGTGAGCCACAATAAACTCTCATGGTTTGCAGTGGGTGGATAGACTCAATCCTTTCAGATGTACCTACCTAGATACCAAATAAACCACTAGTTGAATAACTTTCAGATGAAATGCAATGATTTAATTGATAAACTTAATCATAGAGCTAGCTATCTTTATTTTCCATCGGTCAGTCTCTAAGAGTCAAAAGTGGAGTCCATAAAGTATTCCGATCATCAAGTCATTTGGAAATAAGCAACAGTGAGATTTCCAAGGCATTTGTGAAAGAAAGTTCTGACAGGCAACATTGGATGAAAAAAGTGTTTTGGTAACAAACATAATTGATGAACCGTGTGTGACAGAAAATCAGTCAAAGTGAAATAGTTTCGAAAACACTAATATTTCATATTCTTCAATTGGAAGAGACAGATAAATTTGTGTATTGCAAATAATATCCAATTTGGTCATGGTTTTTAGGCTTTCAGGACTGGTGACTATCAATCTGTCCGATGTTACCGAGTTTATTATCCATGGTCTGCAAGTTTTTAAACTTGACGATTCGTCTACCATAGTACCAGATGAGAACTCAGGAATAAAAACCTGCAGACCACAGCTAATGAACTCATAAACATCGAATATCCAAATTGCCGATAAGAAAACAATGAACAAATGAAATGGACAACTCCATCCATAAAAATGAAGAGGCAGAAATCCAAAACTTCTGTTCCCAAAAATCTCTCCTAAAAATATACCCTTTCCAATTTAATATTGTATCATTTTTAGAAGAACTATGATTCATAGATATGTTGATCATTGGCATTTTATGCTGAAACTTAATTAAATAAATGAATAATTCTGACAAAACAAGTAGACTTCGAAAAAACAATCACAATACATTAATCACTTCTAGGTGAATAGGTGATTTTATGAAAACGTTATTCATTGACATTATATGTGTTTTACTAGAATTAATCGTTTATCTATTTGGGTTTTGAAAATGTTTCATCAAGTGAAAATGTTTCACCAAGGAAATGATATTTCAGTCCCCACAAAATGTTGCCACATCTCTCACCGTGCAATTCATACTAAATTTACTGAAACAACAATCACAGCTCGAAAATACTAGTGGAATATAGAAATAAACAAAGACCACCCTAACAGATATAAAAGTGATCTCAATGAAACCAGAGAATCCAGAATTTCATCAGTGTAATGAAAATATTGTTTGTATGAAAATTTCCATGTTAATTTCACTCGAGGGATTATTTCTATTGGGGAAACTCGTTTTCTAACTCTGCGAATTTCATTAGCACTAGGCCCTCAACTTGGCTTTGGGTCACCAGAAGTTCATATCATGAAGCTATTCGGAAGTTTTCTAATCAGAGTTTCATTCCAATTACAGTTCGAGTGTGGTCCTTTCTCTATCTGCACTAGCAATCTTTCATGGAAATCCCCGCGCAATAGGATCAACAAATAAAATTTTAATTGAATTGACTGTCTGGTGATAACATTTGACTTCACCTGATACTTCGGCAGGGAAGAAATATGTGTGCATACATGTGTGTGTTTGAATATCAATCCAGTTTATACGGAACGAGAATCTTCACACAAACCAATTTTGAAAAACTCTATATGTAATGAAACAATTCAGAAAGTTGACTACATTAGTTAATTTTGAATAATGAATTTGTATGCTCTCAATGGACTTGCCAGTGAATAATACGAATAGAGAACTGAAAACAA
>WOGO01000095.1:0-32117 GCA_015342085.1 Leptinotarsa defecta
CTCAAACCGTTACTGCACAAATTCTATAATAGTGATGAAAACGTGTTTTGGTACGTGAATAGAGAAGTTTTCCAGAGACCCAACGCACAACTTGGAAGGAAGGAAGTAATCAATTTGAAAATAAGTAACTCTATACATGGATGTGTAGATCATGCAAAGAAGTAACTTTCAGACACAAACTGAAAGAATTTTTTTTGTATCGAGATGGAGTAGTAGAAAGCCAAAAACTTTCTTTCTTAAAAAATTAATCACTCCTAAAAATATAACCTCTTCATTTCAGGTGATTATGTACAACACACTGTGTAACTCAATCACCAGCTTATGAGAAACGATGGTGTTTCAAATGTGATCAGATTATCAATTTCAAACATTGTCTTTTCCTCATATATTTGCGTAAATTATCCATGATTGCTAAACTTCTGCCGATTGAATTGCACAAGACACAATTTTTGAACTGGAGACGGGCAGCAAAACGAACACAATGACTCAACGGCACAAGTAATTAATTGTGAAAATGTGAGTTAATCGGACCGAAAAGGAAAACGGCAGAGGACTGAAAATCCGCCAGATAATTCTGGACCTCCATTCAACAACATACAGGCCTTTATTTTATAGTGGAGAACAATACCCGGAAAAGCTAACGAAACCCGAATGAAAATTTCATTCGAAATTGAAGTTTCCAAAGAACTTTTATCCATACCTATTTATTAAAATATGTTTTCCCTTAACCAGCTGTCGTCCCCTTACGAACGACAACTCTCAGAAGTCGAAACTTGTGCGAGCTGAGGAAAAACGAGGGCTTATTTTTTAACGTGCGATTTCTAGCATGGGTTAGACGATAGGAAGTGAAAATTGATCGTCCGACCACGCGGCTTGAGCCAATGTTTCACACAGTGGTCGATTGAGTGAACCACGTCAACCCAACCGGCTACCGCCCCACCGTCAAAGAAGTTGATACATCTTTCATCATAGTTTTATTGGTAGATCGTGGACATATCGAAAAAAAATAAACTTGTACTGCTCAGAGGTTGTTTCTCGTATCTTCTACTCTTTCTGAGATCGCAATATGTATCGAGAACTTTATTGTTGATTATTCAGATCAAAAGATTAAAAAAAATACTCCTTTGAAACATTATATTCTAATTTCTATTTCATTTTGAAAATTATATGAACGATTTTTTTTTTCAGGTGATATGACCAGCGATGTCCTCCGAGTGATAACAGAAGCCCGAAGTCGCTCTCTAGGAGCCTTCTCTCCATCATTCAATATACACAAACTACTTATGGAAAATCTAGAAAAATTTCTTCCAGACGATGCGCATATTCGATGTTCCGGCAAACTTCACGTATCGCTGACGAGGGTGTGGGATGGAAAAAACGTAGTAGTAAGTACCTATATCCGTTTTTCTATGTGAGATAGCAAAAAAGGCTCACCTAATCTAGAATTTGACAATTGGTTGGTACTTGTGATGCATTGTTTGGAACCTTTGGTGTGTAGTAATGAATATTAATGGAGTTTATCCCAACACCAAACCGTTATTTCAACACCTCGGCACGTGTTTCGATCACCAAGTGATCATCTTCAAGAGGATGATTAAACTAAACTAAGTGGTATTAAAGGATCAGGGTGTAATGGCTGATGTTTTATTTCAAGTATTGATTATTCATCAAAAAGGGGAATTATTAGGTTAGGTAAAATTACCCAACACAAATAGTTTTTTTGCTATTGGGTAACTGTCCAACTTGTCCATTTCTTCCAAGACACTCGGGAAAAGACTGCAGCCTCTTAGGCATTTTGTTTTCTTTTTCTCCCATCGATTCATGACACCAATTCCAACAACCATGTTTCCCGTACAAGATTGTGCAGGTCCGTTGTTGGATTTTAGTCATGTACTTCTGGCCATAATTTCGGATGTATAAATTTGCTTCCTTCCTTGTCTCCTGTGGTCTAGTGCCTCACATTTCCATAAAACCTGAAGACGTGCCTAGAGCAGTATCCAGTGAGAGGCCTTGTAATTATTCCATGCTTCATTGAAATATTTTCACAGCCGGTCCATATTTATAAAGGTTTTTCCTGTGTCTATTCTCCCAGTTCTCTTTATGTTTCTTATCGATCCATTTCCTGATCTGGTTCTATACCACAGCTGCTTCATGGCCCATACATGTTGTTGATCCGTGTCTAGATACTCATCAGCTATTTTGTTGCCTGAGATGCCGAGAATTCCACTATAAAACTAGTTTATTTCGAATCATCAGTTTCTTTCAATTCCTCACAGCATTTTTGTCTACTCTTAATTTATCATTGACGTGGGTGGAGCTTGGCCCTCTATAAGAATATTGTTCCGCTCATATCGTTGAGGTCTCAAATTAATATTCCTTATAAAAACATTAGAATCTTTCACGACCGTAGTCACGAATAGAGAGCACAAAATTTGAGCTAGTTGATCGAATGGAATTTGTAGTATCAAAAAATGGTTGCTGTTAGCTCCAGATACTACCTGATACACTACATAAGATGTCTTCCGCAGTATGAATGCGAAAAGTTTGGCACTACAAGATCTATTCGACCATGTTGTACCAGCCAGGATTCATTTCTTTTCAATGTTATCATCCCAAAATTGCATACACCTAAAAGACAGATGTGTATAGACCGAGTGGAAAGCGATAACGCAAATTTCTGCATGCACTGTACACTCGAGCTTCCCTCCTGTGTTCAGTTTTCGACTAGCCTGTGTACTAGGTGTTTCTGCCGAGCATTTTCCACACGGACACTGCTCTCACACACTAGAACTGCGAACATTTCTCGATGTTTGCTCAACCAACCATGTTGGCGCCATTCGGAAATTACTAGGTACTATAAATCCTCGGTATATAGTAGTAGTTTGAATATTCTGGAGTTGAATAAATGGCCGTGCTCATTTTTAGTAGTGTAATAGTTTCACAACTATTATTGTAATAAAATATTGACCACGAAACTACAAACTTTTATATGACAAGCAACATTTCTCTCGTTTGAACATATCTACCAGGTAATGATAATAAAACAACACAGATATAATTACCTACTGAAGGGACTGTGGAGAGTTTGTTTAATCGCCATATTATGTTGTACCTCAAAAACTACTTCGCATTTGTACTAAGATGTCTTTTTATGCCTATTTTTTTTATTTCAGTTATCTCATTTCGATAGCAGAGATGAACTCATCCAAGCTCTCTTAGCCTCGGCATTCATTCCGTTCTTCTCAGGCCTGTTACCACCAAAATTCAAAGGTGTAAGATATATGGACGGCGGTGCCAGCAATAATCTACCCACATTAGATGAAAATACCATAACTGTTAGTCCCTTTTGCGGCGAAAGTGACATCTGCCCTCGAGATGACAGTTCTCAGCTCTTCCATGTGAGTATTCATTTACTATCTCTTGCATTTACAGTTTTTTTCATTGAGGAGGTGAATGTACTTTGAATCAGAGTAAATATTATTATATGGCCTTCAAAATTATTAATCATGTATTGAATGGGAACAATAACTTTATTGACAATAATGATTATTGAAAGGAATTCCCTTTTATGGTTATTTTGAACTGATAAATTGTCTTTTCATACCACACAGAGTAGAAAACAGGGTTCTGCTAATCCAATTTTTAGGAAACGGTCTTGGTTAAATTCCGTAAATTATGCAAAATGCTGTAAAATTTCGAAGCTGAAAATTATATATTTCCGTAAAAGTTGCAAAATATCTCGATATGTCAAAAGGCAGGTCTTTGAAAACCTACTAAATTTTTACCAAGATTCTAAAACAAGGTACATTTGAAATATATAAGAACCATGAATCTCTCTCATTTATATGTCCGGGGTAGATCACATTAAAAGGTTTGATTCCTGTCTATATTGTTGAGGATTATGGGGATGATTAAAGATACAAGACCTGTAACATAAAACGTGCCTTTTATTTCTTTCTCAAAAAACGATATGGTAGGTAGGCGTATAACCTCATACATAACCTATCTTTACAAAACAACGCAGGGTTGCCATCACAATCCAATATTACATTCAATAAATCATTGTTAGTCAACATATACGTTCATAAGTTTCACATCATTACTAGAGTAATTTCTCAATAAACCACTGGAACATTTTTTCAAGAACTTGCCCGTAATATCCAGAAATCTGAAGTAAAGTCTCTTCTGTGAATGTATCTCCCCCTAATCAGATTCTTACACTGGTGAATTTTAACTCATTATAAAAGCTAATATTGTAAAAGATGTAAAGACAGATTGACAGTAAAACGAACTCTGTCTATATCATATTTCTACGATAGTTCAGTGTAAGTAGTTTGGATTTTGGTTGTAGCTTACTAGTTTTACTTTCACTTTGTTGAAATTCACTTTGAGGTTTCCAGTTCTTCGTAATGAGTGTTCTTGTTTGATTTATCATACGCAGATATTGAATATTGCCATTTGATTGGTTGTAATTGCATGGAACCATCAATAAAAGCCATTATTATTTTTTTTTCACCGTAGTGTGCGCTGGTCAGGACCTATCCCCGAAGCCCCTCGATACATTCGGGAGGGCGCGCCAGCATTATCAACCAATGACCACTCCCCACACCGTGGGGTAAGTGATCATTGGGTCCGAGAATTATGTGCCTTGAGCAAGCGCAGTGAGCCAAGAATGACAGCCTTCTGCATCTGTCCAGCTAAGATTTCTGCCTTATTACGGCAAGCCGGTATGATTTTAAGATTTGAGAGTAGAGAGGGCATCATTCCACCTAGTACTCCAATAATCAGAACAACCATCTTGACAGAGTGGTCTAGATAGACTTATTATTATTTTGACATTAGTCCATAACTCATTAATGACTGTATGAATCCAAATCAAGCCAATTTGAAAATTTTCAATGATATTGTGGCTTTCATTTGCCAGAGGGTAAAGCAAACTGTGACATGAGTAGATTTTATTAATTCGTGACATGAGGTCTTAATTTTATGAATGGATTGGGCGCTTTATCTTGTAATGTTATCCAGATTGGTGCTGAAGAGACAATAAGACAAGTGTCTCATTCCGAAACATCGATGTCCGCCATTGAGATTGATCCATGTAAGTGAAATATTACCTCTTACATATAAAATATTGTGTAGCAATCCTATGAATGATATCTGAATCAATTCCATAACGAATGTTTGGGGTACAAACTGAATAGGAAATAGTGTTTTTTGTATAATTAAATGTTCATATAAAAGTAGTTGTTTCGAAAGTATTTTTACTTTGGTGTATTTTAATGTTTCAATGAAAGTAGTTGTTTGGAGAGGACTTTATCTTCCAGTTTGTGTCTGAAAGTTACTTCTTTGTATGATCTATACGTCTTTGGGAAGATTTCATTTTGAAATCAATTGCTGCATTTCTTTCTTTGAAAAATTCCCTCATTTTTTTGTATAAAAACGGAGAAGTAGAAAGCCAAAACCTGTCTCTCAAAAATCAATCTCTCTTTAAAGTATACCCCTTTCGATATAAACAGGTGTATTATTATTGTCCTTTGTGTGTCACATCTACCCAATAACATCAATATTCCACAAGAATGTATTAAATAATTTGTTTATTTCAGATTAATGTTGCGAATACCAGCATTGAACTTTCAAAACACAATATATACAGAATGTTAAGGATATTGTTTCCTCCGAAACCAGAAGTTTTGTCGAACATGTGCAAGCAAGGATTCGATGATGCTCTCAGATTTCTACACAGAAACAACCTTATCAATTGTACCAGGTGTCTTGCTGTTCAATCAACTTTCGTAGTTTCCGAAACAACAGAGGAAGAGTTGGAGTATGACCCTCAATGTAAAGAATGTAAATTGCACATGCAGGTAAGTTTCATTTTAGTTAATAACATAGATTGTGTATAATAGTGCAGTTGAATGAAATAAATAAAATTTGGTGTCGGTTATATACATCAACATTCAAGGAGAAAACTTGATTACTAGTGATGGCTCATCAAAACATGTATTTCTGCATAACAAATGTTGAACCAGTTTTATAATTAAGTATGATTCAACTAATTCAGTTCAGTTGAATAAATTATTGAATTAATCATATGTTTTTCACTATAGTTTCATGTAAGCGATGTTTTCAGTTAAATGTGGGACATGTTCTATGGGGATTAAGATACTTCAGGACACATGATCAAAATTTGAAAGGTATTACTTTCACCAATCAGCCACTGGATAAAATTCAACTATTTGTATACATACAGAAATAAAAATAAGCCGAATTGGACAGGATAAAAATGGGAAAGCAGTCAAATTGAAAAAATAAATGTATGCTTTGGGGCCTAATTCAAGAAGAACTCTACACGTTTAATATGTTTCAACATATCAGATTTTTTATGGAAAATGTGTAAAAAAGTTACTTCTATATTTTTTTAGGTTAAATTCTTAAATAAATTTGGTGGTATTCAAATCAGAAAGATGGGATTGTAATTTTGTAGTGGACACATTTTTCCAATTGTATCTTAATGTGAGATGGTAATGATTTATTTTCCCAAGAAATATACAATGTTTATAGCAGGGAGAAAAAATAATAATACTAAAAATTAGTATATTTCATTTGGAGAAAAAGATTTTTTCTCCTTATAAAATAAAATACTATTATATTCATAACTGCACATTAACAAATGTTCATTAATTCTTAACTGATCACTCTATCAACGTCTATGAGTGAAGTTACTACTTTGTACTTTGTAATTTGTATTCCTCTAGAATTCTAGTGAATCCCCAGTTGGGGTTTTTTGTCTCCAAGTACCAAAGGATCCTGAAGATTCCTAACCTGCTTTAAATTTTTTATTTGAATGCAGGTGATATTAAAAAAAACCTTTCAAAGATTTTGCCTAGTGTTTCCCGTAATAGAGGTTTTATTCAAAGTAGTTCAGGTATTTCAATAATAATGATGATACTTCAATAGCATAAGCTAGGAAATATTGTAAAATTGGTGATCACATAATAGTAACACTTTCTTTTAAATACATTTAGAATTTTGATTTGTCTGATTTCATATGATAGATCTTCAAACATTAGAAGACCTTTATAGAAAATATTATTTTGTAGAATAATAGAAAATATTTGTAATATTTCTACATACATCAATAATTCTTTGGCATCCATCTGAAATACCAATTCAATTTAGTGTTCAAGTGACCCCACTAAAAATCTAACAGACTAAATCTGGAGACGTTGCGGGTTATTTATGTGTTTTTCTTCAATCTATACATCTCTCAGGAAAGGTTTCATTCAAATACCGATGATACATTGACCGAATGCAAGTTCTAGATGGAACCAGAAGTTATTATCTGCGGCTATACAGAGACACCATGTTAATTCATAGACAAAAATAATCACAATTGTCAGCAGGAGAGCTTGAATATTAATGAAATGTGGTTATACCGGCCCTTCTCAATAATTCAAGAATGGTCGGATCGAGCAGGTATAAAAACAAGCGGAAATCTAACTTCCAGTCTCATTATAAATATCAGTAGTAGATCAGTTCGATCATTGCCGTATTGCCTTTGATAATGTCTGTCGCAGTTGTAGACGAAACGTCATTACTAAAAACCTGTTATGCCATGGCTAAGACACTCGAAAAAATTTAATGATTTGTAACCCTCATTGTGTTTGATTTTTGTTTCAAGTTCAGTGGATATGGGGCTATTCAAATATTACGTAAGCACTATAGGGGGGCGGAGGAGTCTTTGCTTTGCTTATTTTTGATGACGGGAAGGGGCTAGATGGTGTTTACGTCGGCAGTAGTTATTTATTTCTTCACAAATTGGCCACCCCAGACATTGTCTATGTTTGAAAAATGCATATAACAATGTTCACGTGAACATTGGGAGAGGGGGTAAGAGCTTTCCTTACTTTTGCTGACAAGGAGGATGGAGGGTGGGCAAATAATTCTCATAAATATGCTTACGTAATACTTGAACAGCCCCTATGATATATGTCATGAAAATTAACATTTTTGCTGAAGTGTTCGATAATGTTTGTAATTATTGATGACTAGGTTCTGTCACTGTTCTTGACAGCTGTCTGAAAAATTTTCTGTCGTTGTTTCAGGAAGCATTGGTATCTAATGTTCCTGAATCGGTACTTAGCAAATTTCAAGAGGCCATTGACAAAGCTAATAACGGTTTGCTGAACTGGCTCTTCAAACACCGAGGGATGAAGTTGCTATCAGTGATCACGCTTCCGTATACCCTACCAGCAGATGTCGTGTACGCTACATTCACAAAGTAAGTATTTTTGCAATATTGAAAGCGATTTATGTATGCTTTTGTGTATCAGTGCATTGCTGTTAATCCCTTAGCTTACCATTTTGTAATCAATCATGAACGGAGGATCATTCATTAAAGTAACTGATATAGTTTTATGATAATTGCATTGAATAAAGAAGCTATATGCTGATTTGGCATTAATCGCACATAGTGTGAAATTCGGTACATTTTTAGAGACAATCCCGTAAAAAGCGTAATCAATTCAAGTTGATCAGTGTGGTTCATCGAACACTTTTGAGATAAACTCCTAAGTATCATTGTCAATTGATAAGATAATTATATATCTCTAATAATTAAAACCGAGATCAGATTCGATGAATCGCAAAAGAATAACTTGCAATTTCTTCATCATATTTGTACAATATCAAAAAATTCTGATAGATACTTTCTCGAATTCATTGCATTTAATTTTTAAAATTATTATACTCAGTCTATATGACTCCCTCATTCATTGCACTTTATCCTTTAGTTTTATCCGAATTGAAAATATACTTTAATTTTGTAAACTTGTTACGCCTCATTTTCGCTTTAATTGGTGCCTGGTTCACTAACACAATTTGCAGGTTGCAGATATTACCTAATAGCATCCAATCAAGTCCAAAAGTCATTTATAGGAAGTTTGCTAACTTCGATTTCCAAAGCTTTAATGGTAGTCACTTTGAGAATAAGTCATACCAGTTTGAATTGCTCGGAAATGCCATCCTATCCACCCCTTCATATGCATGCCATCAACATTTGTTCACAGAAAGAAGGTGATTAGTCGTTTAGTTTTGTTTATGTTTTTTCCTGTGGCGTTTTTGAATTGAGTCCTTGGATAAGAAAAACAAGGAGATGATGCGTGTATTGTTTTTAGTTCACAATGTATTGTCAGGAAGATATTTCAAACCAAAGGCAGGTTATTTAAAAAAATATTGTGTCCAACATACTTTCTAGAGTCGTAACAATTGAATAATATTTTGCGTTTTGGTGAGTGGTTTTCATAAAAGACTATTGTACCAAAGATATCGTCAAATACTTGGCATATCCCTCTATAAACGAATGTGTGTGTTTATAAATTCTTCGCTCTTTTGGAACATGCTCTTAAAAAATTATATTGAAAAAAGTCTTATCTGTTGAAAAACAATGATAAGGGCTTATCTAATTGTGCCATTTTAAATCGATTAAACATCCCATGCACCTCTCTAAGACAAATAATATTTGTACCATAAAATAGGTAATGTTGAGACAGCCCTTGTCTTTCTTGGGTTACAGCTGAACAAGAAGAAACAGTATTGAACATATTTCACATGTCGAAATTGATCTATAATGACAGTTCTACGAAATTATTTTCCAAGGACATTCTGTAGAGCAATCTCTCTCACCACAATAGGAAGGAGACTAACTGCTGCAAATTTAAGATCTAGGGAGTGCCTAGCCGGCTACTTAATCAACATTTCACTTCACTTCAATCAACATTTATAACATATTGTTTCTGTGTTTCTGAATTTATATCGCCTCCCTGCATAGTCTTGGATAATAACTCAGTTCAGGACTTGAGTCTCTTCAAATGCGATAGCTTGGATTCCTTCACTATGCTACTGCTGATTTGTCGATATACCCAATGGTCAACAAACTCGTCATAATATATAGGAATCACTCCATTCATTGGTGAAAACCGAATGAAAATCACCAAAGGGATTTTTAAGTTTTAGGCAAACAGACAAACACGCAGAGTTTTTTTTCAAATATATAGTGACAACAAAACTAGTGCCAGTAAAAATAGTTTCAGATTCATAATAAATGGATATTTGTGGCATATGCATTGATTATTATTAATATTTTTATAAGGAAATAGTGACACATGCATGGAAATGTATATTTTCTCAAAAAAATCCGCAGCTAAAAATAATTTCTAAAATTGTTGAAAGTGGATGTCTTACAATGTGATTCGAACGTAAAGTCCTCTCTGAGCTACTTTTATTGACATACTATTAAATCTGACAATAAAATTCATTTCAGGAAGATGGTTTGAAATATTTTCCTTGAATTTGTGAACCCAAAGTTTTGAACAAAAATTGTAACTTGGAAATTTATGCTATATTTCAAGATGTCTCTTTGTTTTTATTTTCAGCAACTTTTCAATGTTTGGCAAACATGTCAATGTTCTTCAGCTGACAAGAATTTTTGAGTTGCAGTTTTACTTAATATTGTCAATTTTAGGTTCATGATAGCCGCTCCGCAGGTCGGTAATGGTGTCTGGGACGTGAGTAAGATCCTAATGGATAAATTGAACCACCTACTTAACAGAGTGAACAGAAAGAGACAACAAATCAGTGCGAAAATCTCCTGCCAGCTTGCCATAACCGAATATGGCGGAAGTAAGTGCTGCACTATTTTTATTTAGAAGACCGACTAATGAATTCATATTTGTTTTTGTAGATAAATACGACGTAGAATCTTGTCAAGATGTGAACGCCGAGAACAAAGTGAACTTGAACTTCACCCTCAACTTGGATGGAAGGTGAGTAATGGATGATATGTCATCATTTTTGTTTTCAGTTTAGTTTGAGATAAACTCGCTGACAATGAGAATTAATCCATTGATAATTTTCAGTGATATTCCATTGAGTCAAAGTCCAGCTCGTAAATTCAATACAAAGGAGATATTGCAAAGGAAGCCGAGTTTCAAGGTCAACAGGAGTGACACGATGGACAATGACGCTTTCGAACATATTTTGCAAGTTACTTCACAGCAAGAAGCAGTTATGGCTTACTATTATTTAGATGAAAATAATAAGGTAGGTGAAAATAGAAGTTATCACGAGTCCTTCTTAAATACTCTACAATACCTGGAAAACATTACAGCCTAATGAGGCCGATTCTAAACCTATTCTAACGAGATCTGGTCCGCTGTTGTCCATACAGTTTATAACAGGGCTATTCAAATTCGAATCTATGCCTGGGGATCTCACAAACAGTAAGAGATACAAAGTAGGTCAAATTGTGGTGGTGAAGTTGTCTATTTTTGGATACTATTGAATGATATCGATTAATCTACTCTAGCTTAATTAGTTCGGGAGATATACGGAAAGAACCAAACATTTCAAAATTCATTGTACTTTTAGAATTGGATCACAGAATTTTCATACAAGGTATCATCAACCAAAGGGCACCTGCAATTTTGAAATTTCTAATAAGGACCTATATTTTTTGTAATATTGTTCATTTAAAATCGTTTTTTCGATATTCCTGAGAGTTCAGGTAGTTTGATTATCATCAAATAAATATTTTTTTTTATTACGACCTTGAAAATCACTTGAACGAAGGCAAGTCTCACTCTCCTTATGTACCACAACTCATTCTCAAACTTAACATTTATGTCCCTCCTCCATCGCGGCTTTTGCATTGTTTAATTGGGGGTCAGTCGAGTACATGTATTGTTTGAGAAAAATGAACCGGTATTGACGTCAAACTGTGAATGAATTTATCTCTCCCAATTCAATTCTCAGTTACACATTCACGAAATCAATAATAAAAGTTCTGACAAGTTAAGATATTAGAGAATTAGACATGGGTATTGCCTTTTGCTGGTATCTTCTCCTTTGGTGAATTTTATAAATAAAATTCAAATTTTCTTGAGAGCTTCATTATTTCAAATTGGGAAAGATAAAAAATTTATTTGTATGACGAAAACACTATTAGTTAATTTTTATTGAAAAATAGGTGGGCGTGGCTTAATTTCTCTTCTTCGGATGACCTGATCTTGTTTGGGTAGAATTAAGGACAGGTAGCCAGATTTTATTATTGTTATTCAGAGAACAGAGTTACAAATACCAGCGAAAACAATTTTTTTCTACAGCTGCTTCTAAACTGAAAACTAACTATCAATATGTTATTTTGTTTTTTGGAATATGCAACTTCTCTCAGGAACTTCATAAAAGCTTTGAATTAAAATACATTTAAATTTGTGGTTAGTACCACTTAATTTTTTAAAATACACATATTTTTATTACCTATTTGACTCCCAGGGTCAAAATGAAAAAAAAATATTTTTTTGATGATCAAAGTATTGTGGTATTGAAAAAAAATTAATTATACAGGGTGTTCCTTAAATACATGCTAATATTTAAGGAGGTAATTCTTAGACCCATTTTAACATTGCAAGTTGAAAATACATGTCCTACTGTTTATGAGATCTCATAATATTCACATACAGTATAATATACAGTTACAAGTGTAAAAATATGACTGGGCAGTCAATCATGAGGTTGAAATTTTCTATTTTTTTTTTAGGTTAAAGTAACAGAGATCTTTGACGTAACAGACAGCGATTCTCCAATCGTTCAAACCTCACATGAACGTGACACTAATCAACAACTAGAGTTTGACGAAGAATGGGATGAATCAGCTTGGCATGGACAACAAAATATAGATGAAGGTAAGTAATACTTTTCTTTGTTTGAAACAAATCATGACGACCAACTATACCAACTTGTGTAGAAAATCGAAGAATATAAATTTTCACAATAATCTCAAAGCCATTTTCCAAGTTTGTTTGCCGTGGTCTGTACGT
This sequence comes from Leptinotarsa defecta, assembly GCA_015342085.1. Lineage (NCBI taxonomy): Eukaryota > Metazoa > Arthropoda > Insecta > Coleoptera > Chrysomelidae > Leptinotarsa > Leptinotarsa defecta. The sequence goes on from WOGO01000095.1 coordinate 12,876, forward strand.
TTTATGAGTAACGTTTCGTCTACAACTGCAGTAGACATCAAATGCGTTGTTCTTACAGCAGTTATAACATTATTGGAAACTGGAGACAAATTCCAATAATGTAGTATCTGCTGCGAGAACAACCCGAGCATTTCATTCATTGCTTTTGATGTCCATCACAGTAGTAGACGAAAAGACAAGCATAAAAACCTGCAGACTACGGCCAACAAACCCAGAAAATAGTTTTTCTCATCTAACTTCTAAAATATTTATCATTCCAGAAATGTCGGAATATGAATTGGAAGATATTGTCGATAGAGATGCTGCCATTTTCTCAGATCCAGAAAGTGAATGGACTGGCTCTGTAAGAGTCGATGAACCAGAAGAGGATCAATTTTGCAACAATAATAATGATCATCGCCCTGAATCTGAGAGACCGATACTAATCAGTAAAGAGTGTGCTGATAAAAACAATGTTCCAGGTTTCGCATCTGAAATGAATACGTAAATGCTGTATTCATTTTTTTTACGAGAGTTTATGTTGAAAACAAGAATTAGCTTGGAAAATGAATTTATTCGTTTGGTTATATTGTGAGAGATTACCACAAGAGGTTGTTTTGTACCGATTGAAGTGTTGAAAATTTCTGTACATCACTTAAAAACTTCAGTAGCAAAATCAATCGACAAATGTGATATGGATTAGTGTATATTTTTATACTGTAACTGATATATTTAAGTATTATTATTATGACCGTTTTAATTATTATATTTAAATTATCATAGTGGCATTTGTTAAGGAAGAAATATATTTTATATGAAGTGTTACATGTTAAAAAGTAAATTTTACATTTTTTTCTATTTTTTACATTATACCTATCCATGTAGAACAAAATTGACGTCCAAGGTCCTCCTGTTCTTTTAAATTTTCAAGCAAACAAGCGCATGACTTTTTTTTAATAACTTTTATTAAGGCCATAACGATGTAGATGCCCGGTTAGTAAAATAGACCAAATATCACTAAATTTTTATTCATAAATAATACAACAATTATGACAATTACACATAAGATGAAGTAAAACGTATTAACAACTGAATAAAATATATACATTACATAAATATCCTACAGATATGATAATTCAAAGAATAGAAATATATTATTTATTTGCAACCAAATTGTACAATAGAATATATTAATGGTGAACATACATAAAAATATCACAAATAAATGTGTATATTGAAAGGATATATGGATAAACATGAAACCATTGTCCAAAATTGAAAAGTTGGTGCAAGGAGATATGGGTTGAGAGGTTAAAAAAATTAAAAATTCTCATTCATTCTAAATTTTCTGTTAAATAAGAATTATAAATATTTTTCAAATGAATATTTTCAAGACACTGAAATAATCTGAATAAATTGGTTATAACCAAATTATACTTGATTGGAAATGAAATAATTTCATTTCATTTGTATTATTGAAATCATGAGGTCAGCCAGCAACTACCCATAAAGAGATATTTGAATTCATCTTGCACCATCTTCTTATCAAAGCTCTTGCTCGTCACACACTAATTCCTAGTAGTTATAAAAGAATAACTGAAAAACTATAAGAAAATATAAAAAACTAAAGAGAAGGTAACTTCATAAACAATAGGTGTATGTATGATATGAGAATTTGGTGTTACATTAGGGAATGGTCCCATTAAATCTATAGGTACTTATTACATATTGCTATATCGATAAGTTGTTTTCATTTTTCAGAGTTTTTACTGAACCTGTCAATCAGGCCTTTATACCAAGATACTGACTTGAACTTATTCCCTGTTTGAAAAACAATCTTTCACATTGAATCCAGGCCTGAAATATATTATTCCATCTTGATTTTCATTTATGAACGACTGATTGACATTTGCTCAGAATTGTATTCGATAAAAGATGACCAAAGCAAAAAAACACAACTCAACAGGTTTTTATCGAATGTACAAAAGACAACTTAACAGGTATTTATCAAATGTACAAAATCCAAACACATAAATTAAAAACCCAGATATTTTCACAAATTTTCAACGAAATGTCAGTACACTTGAAATTTCTCAATATTTTTTCCTCCAGGCATGCATATGCTCCTTCATAACATAACTGAGGACAAAAAACAAGGAAAGCTCAACACTAAGATGTCTATACGTTGGTGACTTATACTGATTGTAAACCACACCTGATTCAGAATTTCCCGCCAGACAGCGCTATTCGGCAAAATTTAATTACGTAACTTGTAATTGAATCCCTCAAGTTCAAGAACTCAAAATGGTTCAGTTTAGTATTTTCATCGAATGAAAACACTTTTCCATCAGCCGAACAAAACTGCTGACTGGTTCATGAACTCTTTATATAGGTAATGAATACCATAAGGAAAATACCTCTATAAGCCTGTATGAAATTCTAAGTGTTCATATTCCGAAAATGCATGCCATAGAACATTTCCAAATATAGGAATGTTGCTAGTTCTCTTCCTGAAGAAATACCGAAAAGTACTACCTCCATAAATAAACTTTTTGTTTAACTTTCATAGTACGACACATATTAACAACGGTCCAATTAAGAAATGATATTTACTTACACCATCAATAAGCAAGATATTCAACTCCTCTCCTGTGACATATTACCGACTTTTAAATATCTTGAGTTAGACGGAAACTTCTGATTAAAAATTCTAATCAAAAAAATTCTAATCAAAATTGACACGTGACAAAATTATTTATTGATTACTCCACTCCATTAAGTTAACAAGTGAGTCTCAAAATTTCATAAATTGATGGAATTATTGTCGAATCACATTTATCTTTTCCTTTAATTCGACATCATAAGTGAATGTTATATATCTTTAGGATAATGTGAATTTTTGGTATTTAATCATAGTTTGGGCACTTGCTAGTTTAAAACAAAATTCAATTGGGCTCATGTATTTTGTCCTCTAATTTCGAATCTGGAGTCAAAACTTGACACTTCAGTCTACTATCAGAAATTAGACCACTCAAAATTCAAAACTGTTTTAGTGTAACCAGAACATAAAAAAACATTACAATCTTGATGAATGTATAAAACATTTCTTTTTTTAAGTTCCAGTTACCCAAATTTGGCTAGATCAGGTTTCAGGTTTGAATTTGCATTGTTAGCAATTGAAAGGGAGAGTGGACAAGTGAGATATGTAACATGTCTTCATTCGATATTTGATTTACTTACAAGATTAATCTGTAAAGTCTTCTTCCTTGGTGATGACTACAAAAAAGTAAGAATATTACATAACCCTTTCACTCACTCACTCCTTCAATTATTTTCCCATTCATTTTATAATACGGCCAACAGAATCAACGAAAAAGTTCTCTGTAAAAGTGTAATTTAGTTTCATAAACAGTTATCATATAGTTTTCTGAAAGAGAAAATTTTGAGAAAGCAAAATATTTGTATGGAGAAAACAGAAGTATCAAGAAAATGAAGATCCAAAGCATTAGGTCTTGAGAAGAAGGAATCACTCGCAAAATTATTTTTGAAATTAAGTTTCCGAAATTATCAATTTTTGACACTTTAGTGGCCCTATTTCCGAAAGTTAGGCGGAGTGCCAAATTTTAACACAAGATTCGAGATCAGCAGACAAAAATATTCAACTTGAATTAAGTTTTTCATAACTAGAGCGAGCCCAAAAAACGAAATTTCACTAATTTTTTTTATCCGGATATCATCAATGTTTATATAGAATAACTAACTTATTACCCGTTGAAAACTCTTGTTATCAACTTTGTTAATTGTTTCTTCGTTGAAAATTCGTGAAACTATGCAAAAAATAAAAATTAATTTTTTATTCTGTAAACACCTGCTGTACAGGCTAAACTGAGAAAAATGGCACACCATTACTAATGCATTGAAGTAATATGTGAATTTCTCATCAATGTTGAAAAAATATAAAACTCCAAGGTATTCATCAACACAAAAACGTGAAATCCCCTCCGATAAAAATGAAAGGTATATACAACTATGCTATGGTGTATGTATATTATGGCAATATACAAGATATATAATTTCTATCAGTGTGCCAGTCTGAACTATCACAGAACGTGTATAACTCTAAAAAAATGTAAAGCAGTGCTTCGAATAAGAATTAAAGCTATCATTATAAATTTCATGATGGTTAATTGGAGACAACGGTTAATTTAGCCATGCAGTTGACTTTTTGAATGTTATATTTTGTTTCTTATTTTCTTTCACGGAAGTTTTTCTATATACAACTTAGTCTTTCTGGTGTAATCAGAGAAAGCTTTTGCAAACAACAGTGAGTACCCTTCTTCCACTGGAAATGTCTTTGGCATTCTGATTTAGTGGAAATTATACTTTAATAACTATACCTACACCTAGACTTCACCATCACAAACTGTAATATTGATTTTGTCATCATTTATAACACTAGTTTCAAAGATTTTCATTTTCATTATCAAAGCACTGGAATTTTCAATGCCTCAAACTTTCAAAGATTGATATTTGGAGAACAAAATGGCTGATACCTTTGAATTTCTACTAGATTATTATTCATGTCAAACTGAAAATATCCCTAAAGTTTGATAAATATGATAAATGAATATTAATATTTCATAATATACCCCGAATTTGCCATGGCTAGATTAACACAATCGTTACATCTATTCTTATTCAAATTCAAAACACTGGAATTCAAATTAACACTTGATAAAAACTTGGCCATTTCTGTGCGAGAAAATGTAAAATGTTTTTACAGTGGAGCTTATAAAATTAATTCAGGACCAGTCATCTGGATTATATATGTGCACATAGATACAATATATACATCTAAAATATACATATATTTATATATCATATAAACTTTCTGGACATAATTCATCATTTGCGATATTTTAGAGATTTTTTGGTACTATTGGATGTTTCTTTGATATGTTTGGATACTATTGATGATGCAATTTCAGAAACATAGTTTATTTTTCGGTTTTGTATCAAATTTGTTCCAACACTTGCTCTGTCAGAGAAGAATCTAGCAGTTCCCTACGAAAATTTGTTGTTTCTAACGAATTTCTTCTTTTGATTAGCCATAGCCATAGTTGGCAATCCAAATTGGCAATTATAGCTAAATAATCATCCGTTTGAACTGATAAGCACATTCTTACTTTTTTGGTATTTTTTGGGCGACAGAATAAGATTTGGAACAACCCATATCTTTCTTATTCAAAATGAAGAGAAATAGGCACTAGACTCATGAATGAATATCTCTGGAAAAAATGCCGAAACAATGAAAGTCTCAGTCAAATTGGTAAAATTTTTACTGAAAGAAAATTGATTGCTTGTAAACATTTCAAAAAGTGACAGTTTTGGAAATTTGCACGTTTATAATACTGATGATTTGAATTGAATTATTATGGAATGTGAGTGGTCAAAATTATCTCAATAATTTTAGAACCCGAATATTACATATTTCAAATTACTCCGGTTGATAAAACTATAATTTTATATTAAAAATTACAACTCTTAAAAATTTATATATACTTATATACATTTTTTTTAATAAACAATGTTTCAGAAATATGCATATCAGGACTAAAAATCTTTCACAGAATTAATACATTTTATTATTGAAGGTTTCAAATATGCAGCATTTCTGAAATCACTCTTCTCTTACCTACAAAATTTTCTGAACCACTGGCAAATCTTACAGGTCTAAGTAGAGCTTTTTCTATCTATGCTAGACTGTCTCAGCAAAGCCCTAGTACTGTCTAAGCTCTGCCTATGCCTACTTAACCTTGGATTGTGTGTCACGTCAGGCTGAGAATTGTTGAGATGCAAGGCTCTACAGAGGCCATGACGGAGAGAAGTGGAGATTTTCGTTAACGATCCGCTCTGTCAAGGGAGGATCTCAACATAATTTTCTGGTATCAAACCAGTTTTACCATTCAGGGTGCCTTCCAACCATCCTGGTTCGGGAGATGATTTAACTGTAAAAAACACACAGAATTGTGTATTAGAATGAAAATTCAACAGAAATATGTTAGAAACTGTGATTTTTTTTTCATCAGTAGATTTTGGAATAAACATCTGAAGGGAATTCTGTGATTTATTGGGTAAAAAAGGTAAAAAAATAATGTACACAGGATTACAGAGTATAATCCTCAAAGACACAAATCAAGACATATTCTTCAACCTATTCGGAAGGTTGCTGCAGCCATTAAGAGTCACAACCTCAATATCGACTAATGAATTGGAAAATCGCAAAATCTATTAAAAAACTGCATTTTTTTTAACCAAATGTAGTACCCCTATGAATGACAACTTTCAAAAGTGAAAATCGATCGTTACTCCTTGCGGTTCGAGCCACCAGTTCACACAGCTGAAGATTGAGTGAGTGGAGCAAACCATCCAGGTCAACCCAACCGGCTACCGTCCCACCGTTCAATTCCGAGTATGCTTATGTTTTTCCAATATTTAAGTTTAATTTTTGGGATTGCTTTTCAATTGATATAAAATAGTTGAAATTTTTCAAGACTGCCTTCATCAATAACGTTTGCAGATCGAAGTTGATAGTTAATAATAATCAAAACAATCATGAAACTGATACTTACCATTCGTGATTATTTGATTTGGTTCAAATGACAGTTCACCATCGTGTTCTCCCAAGCAGGCATACAAAGTCCTCACTCTCCTATAAAATAAATTCAATTCAGATTTTGCTGGTGTTCTCAAAATATCCATGCAGTGCAAGCTTTCTGTGTTAATTGTGTAATGGCTGAAATGTTACATCTTACCTGACTCTACTAAATGTCGGACTAGCCCTCCCAGAAGAAGTGTTAGTAATTAAAGAAGGAGAATGCAGCGTCCTGACAGATCAAAGTAAAGTTAGAAGACTAGAGAAAGATACGCCAACTAGCATGCAAGAAACAATCATCGGGTTAATAAAGGATAAGTGCGGTTAATAGTGTAGACTCACCCTAATTCTCAGTGATGGAACGATTGATATTTTCAACAAATTTTTTTTACAAATTAAACACTGAATAGGAATAAAGTGAATGTAATGGGAGAAAAACTTATATAGGCTGCTATGACGTCAAGATCTATGAAATGGCAAGGAACAAAATTGCAAGATTTGAACTTGATTCCAGAACGGATAACTATTCAAAAAGTTGAAATTTACAGCTACAGCAACCACCGACCCAAATCTCAGCATTCTTAATGAACTAAATGCGAAAAAAGTTTGATAGGTATCTACTAGGATTTCAAACGGACTTTCGATTGGGTAATTTGAGTGTTTTTTTGGAAAGCAAGTTTCTTATGGTATATTTTTTCGTGGTTTTAAGGCGTCGACTACGAGGCTATTGGCCTTGTACTATTAGTTTGTTTTATATGATTCATTTCCTTTATCAATATTTGAAGTACAGCCCTATGGCATTCATAAATTTTACAATTTTGTCTCAATGTTCACTATAATCTTTTAGACATTTCAGAATTTGGTATTTTCAATCATTGTCTAGCCTCCGTGGGCACTGTTGATGTATTGGTTGTTTTTTTCCTGAAACCATGAATATGTTTGTTAGGTTGGTATGATCTATTCTCAAGCCTGTGATTACAGTTTTTTCTCTTCGTGTTTTTGACTTCACTTATTCCAATTTCGTATCTGTAGTCTCCCATTCAATTTGCCATAATTTCATAACTTGTTGTATGAAGAATTTCATCGTCTTTCCGTCGAAAAAGGAGTATTACAAAAATCATGCGTTTCAGGTCTTTCGGTAGCACTTTTAGCTGCGTGATCTGCTAGTTCATTATCCGATATTTCTTGGTGACTGGGAGTCCATGCAAATTCAATGTGTTTTCCTTTCCTATTCATCCAATGTATGGATCTTTATAAAATGAGCGTGCAGTGAGCTTGAGGTGTCTATACAAATGAGAAATTTTATTTCATCAGACGTGTACCTCTCAAACTATTATCATCCTACCTAACAGAAAACAACTAGTAAAAATACGTACAAATATTTCTGAACTTGGACCGTTATTGTTTATCATATATTCAAATTCAAAAATTAATCATTTCAAGTAATAAAAACTATACAACAGGTGAACATTGCAAACTTCTTGGTATTACAATCGATGACTCCCTTAATTGATATATGCATACAGAAAATTTAAACAAACGTATATCTGGTATCTTGTTTTTAATAAGAAGGCTACGATGTATTGTCAATGCAGAAATACTAGAGAATACATATTTTGGTTTATTTTACTCCCGAATTAATTATGACACAATCTTATGAATGTATGATAAAAGTTAAATGGTAAAATAAAAAAAAAATAAATAAAAAAAATGTCTCGGAATAATGTAAAATACCTCATTATTAAATTTGTGATATAAACACAAACCTTATGACTACAATAATGAGAGGAAAACAGAACACATCTCAAACTATCATCAAATAACTCTTTTGGACTCTAATAGTATCTATCAAGTTCTTTCAGAGCTTTTTTGAAACTGATCAAGCCCCTAACATTTTTTGTACAGTATGCTGGGTAATTTTACATCTTACAGACATTGAACAAATTATGTAATGTTTCACATTTTCAGATATGTAAGAAGTTTTGGGTCTATTCAATACACTCTTTCTACTCTCTTCCCCCTTTCTTACAGTTCAGTACCGCATTTGCAATAAGATGGAACAAGTCAAAGAATGATTTAGTTAATATGATCCAAATCGATGGATTTGTAGACAAAGGCCAATCAAATGGCTATGACGTTCACGGAATCTAACTAATATGGATATTTTGACTTCTGATCCCTATTTACATTTTACAGGTGGTACTTTCGTGTTAGCCTTGAACCTTAGTGCAAGTTTTTAAATTGTCATGTCACCAAGTGCTCTGGCGATGTATTGAATCTATTGGAGCCTCTGGAGACACCCTACATTTTGTTTTATGAGAGAGAGGACACTGGCAGATCAAGATCTTCAGACGATGTGATGCTGCAGGTTTTTCCGGGTTTTCCTGCAGCTGAAAAAGCAAATGTGATACTGGAATCAATGAAGCCGCCCCGGAGCGCCAATTAATTTTTATTGTTGTTTTTATCTTTATCGTTGTCACAAGATATATTTTCGAAATAAATCACCGAGTTTTTCAATTGGAAATTACCTGTCTTCTTTATCTTATCGAATAAGTCGAAAACTAAAAAGTTTTATTTTGAAATCAAATTTTGCCACTACTGAATCAATCCTCCAACTTCAACCATTTCTGAGATCCTAATAGTTCGCCTCAAATTTACATTATCTAATACATTTCCAAAATTTGAGAATATAAAACTTTTCATCACTGTTTATATTATTAATGGAACAGTAACTTACACATAACCTGGCGACTTATAACCTTTCGGATAACTTAAATAAAAGGAAGACCTCTCGCTTTTCTTTGGTGTTACTTCAACAATTTTATTGCCATCCCTGGAAGTGGACGACAATGATTCATTTGAACTACTGGCACTGTTCGGATCTGAAAATTGTTCAATTCAAAATACCATACTGAAATTTCTTACTATGAAAGCTTACCAAGTCGACCATAAGGGTTACGAAAACTTGTAGGACTGTAGTTCTGCAGTGCGGGAAGATTAGTTTCAGATTGGGATGTTATTGAAGGAACCAACGGTTTGAACCTCTGCTGGGTGGGTTGCTGCCTGTTTGAAACTAGTTCGCTCCTGGACATCCCATATACCCCATTTGTTGGCTCGTGGACACTGTACATACTTGAGGATATTGGTGGTTCTATGTAAGATGTAACCGTCTATAATGAAACAGACATTTTTTTGTTCGATCTGCTTGAAAAAATTCAGGAGTTTATTGCCTACATTGTAGATTCAGTGTTCTATTCCCTAGGAGTGCAAATGAAAACTAAAGTAAAATACGCCTACAATACAAACAATAAACAGTACAGTAGTCGTCCTATATTAGGGTACAATAATGAAACTTGAATCTACAAATATTCCCCATCAATTTTTTCAACATTCATATATTCAGCTTGATGCTGGGCTATAATTTTGTTTTAGCAAAGGATAAGAAATAGTTTTCAGTTTTTCTAATATTTCACAATGCAATATATTTCATCTTTTCAATTTACAAAAACTGTTTGATTCGTAAGTGCACTTTTGCTTCACTTTTTGCTGGAATGACTATTTTCAGTGACATTGGGTTTTCCTCGATATCCCAGAAAACTTTGTTTCACAAAAGTAAGGATTCTTTCCAAGAATGTATTTTTTAGGGTATTCCAAACGAATTTCAAGAACATGATGATATGTATTCAAGGTTGATCTTTCAAATCTCTGTCTAAAGTTTTCAGTATTTCCAGAATCCTTTATATACTAGGGATAAAAAGTGAATATCTGTAAAATATTGAATCTGTAAAGCTGCAGTTTCTTCAAAAACCTGTAGGAGTTTATACAATCTGAAAAATGTATCCCCCCGATTCATGAATAAACTATTTATTTAGGAAACAAGTACTTACACAAGTATACGGTTGCGTATATCCTCTGTAACTGGAAGATAATGCCTGTCCTCCCTTTCCAACATGAAATGCATTGAAAGTGGGTAGATGATTGTTAGGCGATCCGTAAATACTCGGACTCGTAGTAGTGGTAGGTCCGTTCATGTTTGACGAATGGACAGAATTCGGCGACACCGACTGGGGCTCATTGAAAAATATCCTTTGGTAATTATCGATGAGAATTTCAACTACTATATTGTAAAACTTTAGGTCCATTATCGAGGCCACTGTTTCTTCTTCTGGGCGGAGTAGTGTAGGGCCGAAACAAACTCCCAAATTGCTTACAGTCATAAGATTCTTGTCGCTTTTAGCAACAACACTGAAATAATATTGAAGAATTGTAGTTAATATGTCAATACATGATTGAATGAAAGTCATTTTTTGTGGAGGAATTCCATGTTTTTTATCAACCTTTTTGGGTATATTCACTTTCTTCAATCTTAACTAAATTAAAATTATAGTGGATAAAACTTCACGAGTATACAGGAATAGAAAAGGGAACCTTGATTCCGATAAGTGAATGTACATTTAATATATTTTCTCCCGCAGTAGCGGGAGAAACATTTGGTACTTTAGGTTTCATTCGACCAAGGCCTATGGCCCTGGCAGCGAAAGCCTATGTTCTTATATTATTACATCACAATTGTTTATGAAAGTGTAAAAATAACATTTTTACAAGGAACCATTTCCCAGTTCTATTAGGTAGTGTTAGAAAAGTAAAGAAGAAATGCATGCGCTGCTGTTAAATTTATGACTTTCCAAAAGATGCGAAACATCACCTTTATACATCATCAGACACTTTCTATATACTTTTGACAGGTTGAGCGGAAAACTATATGTATGAGAGAGGCACAGTTACAAGTTGTAAGTTGGTGGAATCAGTAGATGGCATTGGAAATATTAGTTTAATAAAAATAATGATTTGGGGAAGTACTTCAGTTATTAGTTACATAAACCGTATTCACACAGTATCTTAAAGAAGAGGTTTAGAGTTAACAACCTCATTTGTTGTAATCTTCATAAGAATTCAGTATCATGAAAGTTCTCAATAGTGTCAGTGTTAATTCACGTTGAGGAAATACATTCAATAAAACCCATGCATGAAAATGACTTATCCTCTCACTTTCATTGAAAAATCCCTGAAACACAGACATCAATATATACCCCATAAAAATATTAAACCCTGAATGACCATAGTTAAACCTCGAAGTTCCACAAGGGTTGATGCTGGGACTCCTACTTTTTTAATGAAACTATAAATATTTTAATATTCTGTATGCACAACAGTTATATTTGTATACTTTATAGGGTAAATTTGAGAAGGTAACAACTTACTTCGTCAAATGCTTCATTAAAATTTTCAACACTTCAAAATTCGTTTTTGGTAACCTATAAAGCAACGTGTGAACGTCATTTATTCTGGTCTGTTTCGATTCACTTTCTGAAAAAAAAATGAAGTAGTGAAAAAATATCCCAAACACACATTTCCCTAATTTTACTTACTGACTGCTGCAATGAATCCATTATGATATCGGTACGTCATCAGGGGCTCAGGCAAATTTCTCAGATACGTTTTCAAAGCACTCGTAATGGTCTTAGTTTCCCATTCGAATGGATCGTCAAAGGCAAGTTTTTCACTTTTCCTGCGGTCCAACCCCATAGTTAATAACTTGTTTACTTTTGAACTGACGCCAACCACCCTGAAACATATTTGTTCCACTATAGATGCAAATACTGTACAAAACAATGTTTAGTCTACGAGGGATATACTTTTGAAGTTTCTCTTTAACGGCATAAAACTCATTGAACACACTATACCTCAGAGATTAGCTTCGGTAAGAATGGGTTTATTTGGTCGAGTGTGAATAAGTGTGAGCCACAATAAACTCTTGCGGGTTGCGGAGGAGGGTCGAATAGACCCCCTCCCTTGGACCTAACCTAATCTAACCTAATGTTATACTTCAGAAATAAGTCTTGATCATGTTATACAGTTGTCTCATATTTCTTTAAAAATTTTAGGTTGGGTTGGCATAAGTGGTTTGTTCCAATCATTCAATCGACCGTCAGGTGAAACGGTAGTTCAATCCGAGAGACCAGACGATCGATTTTCACTGCCTATCGTCCAACTCGTGCTAGGAATCGCAAGTTAAACGTCGAGACCTCGATAATTCTGAAATTGCACAAGTTTCGACTTTTGAGGGTTTTCGTCCGTATGAAAGTGAAACATTCAGTTCTAAATTTTAATTCACTTTTCTTGATACCAATGACTATTACCTGTAAATGCCTTGTTCTTCCAAACCTCTACTTTCAAGAACTTCTATACACTTTTTTACAAACTGAATTCCTGTTTCATCGAGGACCCTTTCCTCCGAATTTGGAATCTTGCTTACATTATTACTTGGTGTCGTGTAGGTCTGGAAAAGAATATAAATGAGTTAACATTATATTTTATACTGTATGAGAGGAGGGAGATGATGTAACAATTGTGCAGATTGTGAGCCGAAGGAATAGATAAACCACTTGCAACTTTGAATATAATATAGCTACATTGGAAATTCCCAACTATAATAACTTGCCATCTGTCCATCTAGCTACCCTACTTTAAAAATATAAATACAGAGCGAAGCAAAGAGTATATTAAACTGAATTATTCATGTAATTGATGACTTGTTTATGTTGTGGAAATTCATGATCACTTCAATGGAATGAATAAAAATACTTTTGTCTAATATGCAATGGTAATTTTATCTTTATGACCGGTTTTGGGTTTCATCCCATTATCAAGTATAAAAGCCAACTAATATTTATATATAGCAGAAATGGAATAGGGCCTAACACAGAACCCTGTGGTACACCAGATTCAATGGCCCTGTTCTTCGAGAGTTCCGTTGTCCTCACCATTTGACTCCGACCTGAAAGGTACGATTCGAACCAAGTGTTCATTACACCTCTACATCCATATTTATAAAGTTTTTTTAGTAAAATTTTATGATTGACGCAATCAAATGCCTTTGAAATATCGCAAAAAATTGCGCGGCTACTTCACCAGCATTCAATTCAGAGTAAATTTCATATAAAAAAGATAAGATAGCATTATTTGTATCTTTTTCCGCCTGAAACCCAAACTGGTTTTTGCTTTTAATAGTTTTAAGTTATTTTTTAAGTTTTAAGAATTCATCTAAATGTACTAAATGTATTAAGGAAATAGGACGCAGATTGGAGGGATTATCTAAATCACCACCTTTATGTAGTGGAATTACAACGGAAATCTTCAGGGAAGAAGGAAATAAGCCAGTTCTCAATGAGGCATTAATAAGGGCAACCAAAGTTTCTAGAGCATTTAGTGGTAAATTCAAATTAATCTTAACGGAAATATCATCATCTCCGGCAGTTTTTGTTTTTAATGTCATGAAGTGTTTTGAACAATTCATTGTCAGTGTCATAAAATAAGACTGTCATGAATTTTTATATTTTCTAAGTTGATCAATGGATCATATGGAGCATGAATTGTGTTACTCAACTGTTTAGCAATAGAACAGTAGAACTCATTTATTATATTAGGATTAAGTGTGATTTCAGAGTTTTTCTTTTTTGTTTTACCTCTTATTTCATTAATCATTGCTTCTTTAATTTTATTATTCGATTCTCCTATTCTGTTGCCGTAATATATCCTCTTAGCTAGACTAATAGTGGATCGATAGACTTTTTTGTAATCATTGAAATAGTTCCAGAAAAATGTTTCGTTTGTGAATTTTCTGATATAATGTAGTGAGCGCAGGTTTCTAGAGAATGTATTCAGTCCTTTTGTAACCCATGGCATTTCACATTTATTTTTAATTATTTATTCTGGAAACGACTTATTAAACATATCGTACAATGCAGTGTGGAATGATAAAAAGTACACGCAAAACAAATAGGGGGCCTACATTTTCCAACCAGCAAAGCCATGGTTCTATATTAAATAGACACTCTTCTATTGCTGACACGGTCTTGAGTTGAATTGAATGTTACACTTTCAATAATTTTACACTAGTCTTGACTTGATAACCTTCTATTTCTGAAGTTAGTGATAATTGACTTTTGAAAATTATCAAAAAAGACATAAACATACCTTGGTTTCGATTTCTCCAGTTCTTCCAGCTTATCTTCAATCTCCTTGGCTTGTTCTTGTAACTGGTCCCACTCGTTGGCCAAGTCTCTCAAATCTTTTACACCACTTCGATAAGCAAACTCCTCCTCTATGTTACGTTTTTCAATAGCGAGCATTTCCTTCACCGTAGCATTTATTTCTTTCATCTTCTCTTTGATGTTTACCAACATCGACTGATTGGTTTTCAGTTTTTCTTGAAGAGCAATCACTGATTTGAGGTGTTCTATCTGTTTCTCTTTGACATGTTTTTCCTATAAATTTAACATATGCAGAACTACATGAAGATGATCCACAATCCAAAAACATAACACAAGTTGCTCTCAAAAAGAAACTGTATTTTCAATGGGTGTCATCTGTTCAACAGGCTTCCCTAATAAATTAAAAATTGACAAGTTTTCACAAAGTTAACTATTAGACAGACACAAATATTTTCAAATTTCTCTCTTTTTGTTCAGGGTTAGGAATTGAAATGGAATATAGTTATTCCTGTACCCTGTAAATGGTATTGAAATATTAGAGCGGCACACAAAACAACTGTTTTCTTTCTTAGATTTGGGTGTTATTTTGTTAAATTATAAAACAAAATACTTTGTTTCTTTAGAGAGTAACTCCTGTCAGTTAATTCAAGGCAGGATAAAAATATTTATTAGTTTCAAAAATAGTCTTGCAACTTACCTGTAGTTTGATGACCCATTCCAAAGCTTGTCCCAAGCTGACAGGCTTATTTCCGGCATAATTAAAATCAAGCTGATGAGACAAATAGGATGTTGCCTCAAGAAGTCTATTGAATTCTCTTTCCACCATTTCGTCTTTATCTTTGTCTACTGTGACACCATTGGACTGATATAAAGGACACTTTTGGCGGATACGATGTAATTCCATATCAATTTGTTTGCTCAGAGTGGTCACTGGATTCCCTCCAAGTCCTGTAACTACCATTGCTCCCAGATCGGCAATGTAATTTCCTGAAAATAGTGATTCTTAAAGAGTTGGGATTCAACGCTGTAACAACTGCAGAACTATGAAATGAACAAATCTCAAACTTTAAGTGTTGAGAAATGTGATGAATTTATATTGACGAAACTTGAGGTGCACTGTAATACTATTCAGGTCTATACTCAGGTTTATAATACTGAAGAAAATATAATAGATCATTATGGAGATTGTCAAGAATTCAGGCACCTTCTTTTAAATATGAGAACAGCAACTGTTGTTTTCTATCTTGCTGACCTTTAATAATGGAGACAGAACTACTTGGCTTAAAATCAATTAGTCAATACCTATTTTCTCATCCTTTATAATGAAATGTTTGTGTAGATTCATGAAATACCTGCCAATACTGCTAATAATAACAATATAATTTTTTTATTTATAGACAAATACAATAATATTTTTGAATATATACATTATTGTGGAGAGAACATGTTGTAAAGTTAATTCAATAAAAAAATCAGAACATTCTTTAAGATTTGCAAACCTAGAATTTGCATGATTTATATGAACATTTCAAAATTAATTTAATTTTGATTATACGCAAGATCATCTGGCATTTTATCATTATTTACTGAACAGTTTACAAAACAGCAACATGTGTTTTACTATTCAATAACTTCTTCAGGTGTGTTCATACTATGAAGAAGCTATTGTATAGTGAAATATGTGTTGCAGTTTTTTAAATTGTTTAGTAAAAATCTCACAATAAACTATCAGTCCTGTCACATCTACTTTCTTGGAGAAAACTGGTACAAGGGTTTTCTAAGCTTTAAATTATTTTTGTTACAGACATCCCAAGCCAAAATTTCCTCCAAATCTTCCTCAAGATATATGGGGAAGGTGAACATTGGTAGCTGATGTTATGGAATCCAAATCAAAAGGCGAAAGACAAAAGCAATATTCTTAATTTTTCACTCCTTTCCAATAGAGGCTGAAATGCCTTTGAGTCCAGCAGCTCAAAACTCCCTATAATTCTCGATTTCATTATTCCTGTATGGACTAACTAATCCCCAGTGAGAAAGTCATCAAAGTTATGATTAATAATAAGACAAATTGAACTATACTTGGTTCATATAAGTAAAATTATATAAAATAGTTAAAACTGACCTCCTTTAATTGACATTTAATTCAGTTGTGCCAAATATTAGACTCACCTTTTCTGAAAGTAGCAATACGGCCCCCAACCCTGTCTCTAGCCTCAAGAACAATAACTTCCAATCCAAACTGTTGCAATTGCTGTGCAGCAGCTAATCCGGCGATTCCAGCGCCAATTACGATTACTTTTCCATATTTTTTGGCAGGTATTGGCTTGAGCCTTTTGAAAATACCATAGTTGATGAATCCATTCCTTTCCAAAAATGCATGTACCCTCTTCAACAGAGGGATATCACTATTGTAAGGAGCTTCCATTCGATCAATCGCATGTTCTAAAATAAGATAAATATTTGTTTTAAGATCTTGGGCTAGTTTTTGAAAATATTTTAATATATGAATGAATATATGAATCTTGAGTCAACACTTGGTGCTCCCATCTACTTTTGGAAATATGGTCACTCAAAAGTCAAAACTGTTAAAAAATCAACTGATTCAGGAGCATACTTATGAATATAAATTCCCATAAACTGGCACTTTCTTTTTCCAATTGCATGTTACAATTGTGAAAAGTGTCATTTCATGTGAGTTCCTGAAATAGATAATTCTTTGATTCCAAAAGTTAACCAAAACGCCAAGTATTGACTTCAGATTCGTGATCATCATTCAAAAATATGCAAGACTAATTAAAAGTTTTCCAAAACAAGTGTGAGCCAGAAAAACACATATTTACCCAAAATGAGTTGCAATTTGGGATTCTCCAACCACATTTGTAGAATACGATTTCGTATATTCAGATACACTTTGATAGTTTGTAGAGCAGCATTAGCAATGTCGGGAAAACACGCCGCTTCTGTTGAGGTCAATTTGTCGAAAGGCATTCGACTCTGGAAAGCAGCACCTTCCAAGCCAGAAAATAAGTCTTTTATTACGGGATCGTCTAGTTCTGAATCTACATCATCGTCCTCTTTACCGATTTCCTCCTTTTTGGCTTCTTTTTTTCCCATTTTTGAAGTGCTAGGATTGAGTTTCTTCTCTGGTTGTTGAATTCGGACTTTTTCCGTATTATCGGTAGAATTGTTTTCTTCGTCGGCGCAGCCGAGCTTTTCTTCCATTTCTTTGTATTCGAGCTTAAATTGTTGAATTTTATTAGTTAATAATAACCTCACTTTTCCTGTTAATGATATATCTTGTCCAGTGTTTAACAGTTCTCAAAGAAAACAATGCTCACCTTGACTTTTTTTCTTTTACTCATTTCAGGAACGTTTTTATGTAATGTTTTAGAGACAAAAATTGTTATTTGCAAGAAAACTGACCACCGGCGTACTATAGATAGGAAGTAAACAAATTATATTATTGTTTTGATTCTTTAAAACAAGGTTATTCCACCGTTGTCATGTCGATTTTCAGTGAGATTGCTTCAAGCCTCATTCTCATGAGCAGCAACCATCGACATAACTTGCAGAAACAGTGACATTTGACAGATTTTGCTGCTCGATCAGCTGCTATAAAGGTCGAATGTTTGAAGTATATAAAGAGCACTACGTTTCTCATTTTCATAATTCTCATTTGAAAATAAAGGTCACATCAATTATGAAAAATGAATCAAAAGCTTGCAACATGTCTCATGAACTATTTGTCGGCTGTAATTTTAATCATTTTATTCTCTCAGTAAAAAGTCTGTAATGTTACATCTCTTCCGTATTTAATGGGAATTCAGTCAGAAAATGTTTTTGAAGAGAAATGTGTCATCAAGTTTTCAACATAGGTACCAATTTGTTAATCACGTGAATAATGTTAGGACTGAACGTTTTTCACCACTAAATAAATTACCACGTAACAATGAACGAATACCATAGATATATTACGATAAAATAAACAGGATATGGAAAATATATAGCATAAACATTGTAAATAATAACACTTAAATGGAATAGTGATGTCATTGGAGGAAAATAGCGCTAACTGTGAAACTGTAGGGAATCTAAATCCAAAGAATGATGTGGCCAAAAAATGCATTCAAATGTTCATCCTCAACCCTTTGGAGCATATTTGGTTACTGCCGATAGATACTATTTCGTAGACGGATGGTTTATTTTCAAATATAGCTTGATAAGCAGACCGGTTTTCAATTCTTATTTTTCACGTTTTCGTTCGTTCACTATGTAGTTTGTAAACATTTTATGTTAAATGATTATATTGGTTATGGTTTTGGTGTTCTAATGTAATAATTGGTCTGGTGGGTCCTACAGATACATAGGTATTAGAAAAATTCAACTCGCAACAATATCAGCATCAAAGTAATATTCAAATTGATGGTACAGAAATGTAGCATCTGTTTTTAGGGTTGATTAATGCACCATTAACTATATTTCTAGACTAGGATAGTCGCAAAGTGCGTGACCTAAGCAAACTTACGCTTTTTTGCATTTCAATTATTATTGTGT